>WEZZ01020490.1:205648-215731 GCA_013400585.1 Chloropsis cyanopogon | reverse complement strand
GGCATAAGAAAATAGGAAGGAATGTATATTCAAGGCCTTTTCAATGCTGCCTTTGGTGTTCTATTCATCCTTATTGTGTCCTTCAGAAAGAATAATTTTGTGATATATTTTGAATTTCTTCTTTCCTCATTTTCAGCTTATGCCAATTATTAAAATCCTTTGTTGAGTTCCAGGCATCCTGCTGGAATTACAGAAACTAGATAGTGGAAGGTATTTAATAGAAACCTGCTTCTACAGTAAGATCAGCTACAGCTGTAAGACTTGGGCATAAAATTTAATGGCAATATATCTGCATATCATACAGAACTGGAATTTTTTAGCATGGATTTCTCTTAAATTCAAATAAACTTGTCTGCCACTTAGAAGTCTGCCTGCCTGACTTGAAAGATATAAGCCCTAGCATAACTCTCATGTCTTCAACCTTGTCTGCACTCATTGGGTGGATCTCCCCAACTCACATTAGCATTAATGGGAATTCCATGTATGCATCATTTGAAGAAAATGCTCCCTAAGATATTATATCATTATCTTTCTGGCAGATAGGGATGGCATCCACCATGCATCCAACACAATTGTACAATGCATATTATTAAAGCATCAGAGAAATAACTAAGCAAGTACATTAAAAAGCATAGACATTGCGAAAAAATAGACATTGCCAAACACATTCTTCTTAAAAGAGTAAGAAGGATCAAATGGAAAATCTTTGAGAACCCCAGGAGAAGGACATGACTTAATTGCAAGTTTTCTTGTAATTACAAAAGATCTAAAACCTAAGTTCATCCTTTCTCCTTCTAGAAAAAGCAGCAATGTGATGGTAAGGATAACCTCATTATGTAAGCAAGTCACAGATAAGATGCATTCAATTTATCACAAACGTCCAATGGCTGAAGAAAAAAGGGGGTAGTTTACACTGAAACTGGTTGATCTTTGTGAATTTTCTTTTTTTGTTTTGTTGGGTTTGTTTGTGTTTTTGTTGGGTTTTTTGTTTTTTTTTTTAGCAGAAGATGACTCCTTCCCATAATTTTAGTATTTTCGGGAAAATAAGAGTAAAAAAAAAATACTTCCAGACAGCCTCATAAGAGTGGTATGTACTGATCAGGAAGCTTGTTCTCAACTCACCACTTCTGCCTTACTGTGAGCAGGAACAAGAGAAGGAGACATCAGTATCATTGTACCACAGTACCACTGCCTCAGTCCTTCCCTCTTTTCTCCCTAGAAAATTGCAGCAGCAGAAAAGCAACCAAAAACCTTTCCTTTGACAAATGTTTAACTGATAATTCTGAGCATGTCCAAAACATGCACACATTAAGCAAACTAGCCCCAGAACCAAAAATACACAAGAAACACCTGCACAATGCTGCATTCAAAGCAAATTAGCTTTTGTAAGATGACACTTCTTTCAGGATACCATAGCATCCTACAGCCTGGATGAATCAGCAGCAAGCAGCAAAGGAGCAGCAGGAGAAAAGGAAATACTGTCATCCGAGGATAATCAAAGCATCAAGGTCTACTGTCAAGGTAGGTCTCCTGTCACTCTTCCCACCTCTCTCTCCCAATAATTACATCATTCTGGTATTTTCTCTGGTAAAAGACATTCTAGGCATAAACGTCCTTCATTTCAATTTGAAAAACAAGTTGCTAGTTGGGAGTGAGAGTTCAGCCCAGGCAACCTCTTTTTCTGCACTTCCTATAGAAAGAGATACATGCAACACTTTTCTGCTTACATCCTTTGAGCATCAGTCACACATTTGGTTACATTGCCAGTCTGCCACTCAGATTACCTAGGCTTTGATAGACACTGAGAAATACTAAGTGAAAAGAAGGAATAGGAGAATAGGCAGGCTACAATGAAGTCAGATCTTCAGCTGCATTGCCAAACAAGCACAGCTCACTGATGGCTGAGTTTCCTGATATAAACCTCATGAAGTTTAACAATGTCAATTTCAAAGTCCTGCACCTGGGCTGGGGCAATCCTCAACACCAATGCAAACTAGGGGTTGAAATAACTGGGTTCTGCTGAGAAACTGGGGATCCTGGTGAATTAAAAACTGGACATTAGCTGGAAAATAGCACTTGCAGCCCAGAAAGTCAACCTGGGCTGCATCAAAAGAAGCATGGCCAGCAGGTAGAGGGATTCTGCCCTTCTACTCCCCTCTGGTGACACCTCACCTGAAGTACTGCATCTAGCCCTGGGGCAGACCAGTATAAGAAGGACATAGATCTGTTGGGGCAGGTTCATAGGAGACCCACTAGAAGGGTCAGAGAGATAAAACACCTTTCCTGTGAAGAGAGGCTGAGAGAGTTGAGACTGTTCAGCCTGGAGAAGAAAAGGCTCTGAGAAGAAATTACCGTGACCTTTCAATATATAAAGGGTCCTATAAAGACAAGGAGAGATATTTTACCAAGGCCTATAATGACAGGACAGAGAGCTATGGTTTTAAAGTGAGATTGGACATAAGGGTGCATTTTTTATGATGTTCCAGTGTTGAGGCACTGGAACAGGTTGCCCAGAGAAGCTGTGGATGCACATATCAGGAGGCTGGACTAGATGATCTTTAAAGGTCCTTTCCAATCCAAACCATTCTGTTATTCTGTGGCAAAGAACCTTTTTCCTTTCCCTGCACTGCCATTCAGTCTGCAAGCAAAGATGAAAACAATATCACCTTTGAGTTAAAAATCAGGTTTTTCCACCTTTTAAGTTGGCAGAGATGATGATGAAGACATGTTGTTAGAGCTGTTCTCAGGTTGGCTCCCTTTCTTTCTTTACCTCTAGAGCAGGACAGTGGAAGGAAAGAGTAGAAACAAGGAAGAAATTATCTGGGCAGATATAAACCAGAATAAACCTCTACTTAATGGCTTGCAATCATTTTGGTGAGCCCAGGCCATAAAAGACTGAAGCTTCCTAAAAGATTTGCTCCCAAACTTCAGCCCATGCTGAAGGGCTGATGTTTCAGTTTTTGTGTTGTTCAGTTGGTGTCACACATTTTCATGCCTGTCACATAAGACAGCAGCTTCAGGGAGGTCACAAGCATAGGACAGTTCAGATGATTAGTACCTCTATATTTATATTCAAGAACATCAAGACTTATCTTTAAGAATCTGATTTTGAGCCACCCCCCTTAAAAATTAACATATCCATAGTTGAAATAGAGAAATGGAAATATTTAATACCTCCAGAAAAACTGCAGGCCTTCAATTTAGGAAAAGCAACATTTTGGATATTGATTCCATCTAACAAGCTGTCATTCCAGCAAGTCATACCAGAATCAGCAAGGGAGGAATGAGAGAGTTACAGAGTCTTTGGTATGCTTCATTTCTGTTTTTATACACCTGCTAGCACATTAGTGAATCACCAGTGCTGCCACACTACAAATAATAAATAACATTAGCAGAAGAACTCATATTTGAATTCACTTGTGTGCTTATCACAAACCCATTTAAAGATGTTTCCAACTCTCCCTATTCTGAATACACTAAAAATTTTTTCAAGCAGAAAGTCTTAAAAGAATGCATAATTTTCAAATACTGGAAAACAGTGGAGTAAGCACAGAGCAAACACAGACCCCAGTACACTTACTCAATAAGGTACATTCCAAGAGTAGCAAAATTATGTTTTTCAAGTCACTAAGGCTTTGGAGGACGAAATTTTAGCTTTTTTCTTTTGGTATGTCACGATTGGGCACTATCAAGTGAGACAAGTCTGTATTTATAATGTCTTTGTGTGACTGAGCACATTTGTTAACTAAATCTAATTTACATTTGTAACATAGGTGGTCAGGTATTATCTAGGACATAACAGTGCATTTGAGAAGTTTCAGTGCTTAAAGAAAGCAAGCTTTACCATACTGACAGAAAATTCAGCAAGTGTTGAAACTGAAGTGCATGAAAAACTTTCTGACAGCTCAAAATGACTGAGCATGTTAGTCAAGAAAAACGAAGTCTTTTGCCATACAGATATACATGACCATGATTTTTGTCTCTGATGTTTTGTAATTAGATGACTGTTTCTAGTGAAATAAATAGCAAAGCATGTGGAGACAAGACAAAAGAGCCTAGTAAAGATACCAAGAACATGTAGCTTTTTATTCTGTTTAAATAATCCATGTGTAATTGGGACATTTTCTGACTTATTTGTTATTCGTCAGCACATGTGGGCCATTATTTTTTTCTCAGTGGATCAATCCTGTACAGACTAAAAGCATTGTATAGTTTCTAGTCAGATGACACTGGTTCACTGCAGTCATTCTAACCAGGGTGCTCTTTTGGTTTTCCAGTTCAATCAGGCAGAAAACCTGTAGCAGGAATAAAGCCATGTGCAGACTCCTAAACTGGCTTCTGCAAGAAAAGATGTTCACTTAGTAGCTCCGATTTTGCTTCACACGGAAATTCAGGCCAGTGAAAACTCACAGTGATGATATGTAAAACAAGAGGGAAAACAGGGCTAAAATCCTTCCAGCTCATGTTCCTCAGGGTATTTCCCCAGCTATTTCCCAGAAAAATGAGCAACTATAGCTGTTTGTATTCCCCTGGTTTATATGTCACCACAAACTCTGCAGACTAATAAACCAAGTAACCTCATCAGGAGAAAATTTCCCTGTCCTCTTCTGTGGAAGGGCAGAAGGCAGGAAATGTGCTGCCAGGGGAGCTGAGGAAGGTCCCTGGGCATCACAGCGGGATGCTGCAGCAGCCAGTCATCAGAGCAAGGACTCAGTGGAAGAGAGAAAGGGAGCAGAGCAGCCAGGAGAGAACCCAAGTACACAGAACATCTCCTCTGCTGACAGGTTAAGGGGCAAAAAAAATGGGTAGAAAAATGGAGGCAGCTCTCTGGCTGCTATTTTTTTCCTTAGGGAGAAAAACATCCTGGAAGTATAGCTGCAGGTGTATGCCAGGAAAAAGAGGTGTCATGGAAAAGTAGCTTTGCAGGAGGTGTGCACAAGCACAGCAATCTCGTTGCACACAAAGGAGCTTTAGTCACCTCTTAACTGTAGGCCCATCATAAATTTGGATCCCTAACCCTCAAGCCAGGCAGCCCACGGAACGCAACGAGAGGAGGAAGGATGAGCTGGGCAAGGTGGCCTTTGCACAGGCACATTTTAATTGTTTAGAAGTAACTATGTAACTCAAATTTAACTCAAAAGTCACATCTTGTCTCTCAGTGATTTATGAACTTAGTTTTTTGCATGGTCTCCTGAAAAAGAATTTGGAGGAAGAAGCTAATTCAGGCCCAGCTCTTGTGTAACAGAAGCCGGAGTAATATGATTCAAGGGGGCTCCACTTGCTGCACTGTGTGTTTTAATAATCAAACCAATAAATTTAGATGAGTTTTAATACCTACCACTGATATGCTGTTGGTACTCTACAGAGAGATGTAATAGAACAACTACTCAGAAGCTAGCAACATCATCCAGTTAGGTAACCAATTCAAACTTCTACCCTGTGGGGTTTTTTCTTGGGGGGGAAGGGAAGAAAATTAATATTCTTTTTACATGGAACTTAAAAACAAAGTGTAATTTAAGAAGATTAACTGACAATTTAATGGATTGATCCAAAGAATGTTTTAATTTGCAAATAATCTCCTAAATGTCATGAAATCTCCAAAGCAACATGCAAACTATTCTGAGTCCAAAAATAATGAGTTATTGATTCTTTTGTTATGAAATCACTCTGTAGGTTGGCAGTATACCTTTAGGCCACAATCTATTACATGAGCAAATTACAGTACCTGATGTTGACAATGAAGAAATGACAGCAAAATTTTTCTCATTTAAATATAGGCTAGAAAAAATGTCAAAACTCCCTCCACCAAATAATAAATAAATAAATAAATAAAATAAGCACTGTTCTTTCACATACTGTATTTCTGAACAGATAACATTCCTGTATATAGAACCTGATGAAATTTGTTCCCCAAAATTCCCAGAATTGATTTCCTACTGAATCTCTACTATCTACATCTGTAGACTAGAAATCTGCATTATCTATGCATAGGTACATGGTTTTAAGGAGTTAAACAAATGCCTAAACCCATTTCAGAAGCAAAAAATGTTGAAATCAGGCAGCACATAAATGAATTGAGCACCTAAAGGGACAGATGACGACATTACTGAGGACTGAAAGCACTCATTTATTCCAAGGAATACACTTCATCCCCAAAAAATGGTAAAGAAAACTTGAATATATGAGTTCCATTCAGTTCAGACATCAACAGAGCATCAAAACCTCACAGCTCCTTAGCTTTTCCTTAGCTCAGGTCCTTAGCTTTTCTTAGACCACCTTTACATCAAGAATTAATGTAGGTTAAGCACAAAGCAAAGCAAAATGAAAACTTGAAATTAGAGCATTCTACAAAGCCTAAAATTTAAACTGGACTCACACAATGCAATCATTATGACACTTTCTGCTAGAAGTTCTCTGCAAAAAAATGCTCCAAGTCTTTGCCCAAACACAGCTAGGGGGTACCTGAAGGAGATGCAAGTTAAAGAAAAACACACAGCATCAGTCTCCAAAAGGAGCTAAGTGTGAACCTAAGCCTGAGGTCAAAGAAGAGCCTTTAAAGGTCCTTTCCAATAATAATATTACCAGCATAGTAATGTAATAGTAATAGCATAGCAAAGTAATAGTAATTCAATGCCTATTCCACCAGCCAAAGTTATACCCATATGAGCCTGTGATAGCCATTCCTGCTTTAGGCAAAGTACACTCTGGAGATAGAGACAGTGGTATCCAGTAACTCAGCTCTCAGCCCAGCCCTTGCCACAGCCCAGTTTTGCCCTCTTTTGTCCAGTTTACCACAGATGGTAGTTGCTCTTTTTTTACATCTGAGTTTCTCATGAGATGGTAGTACTCAGCCTTCCTCAGTGTTCCACCACAGTTCCCACCAAATATTTGCACTTCTCTAAAAAATTTTGCTTTTGTAAGGACACAGGATGAGAGCAGAGGAAGAACAAGGATACTACCACACAAAAAAGGGGTCTGGATGGAGATCTAGGGATTTTGCCTGTGGGGGAAAGGTTGCTTGGGTTTTTTTATTCCCAGAGGCTAAGTTTCTCTGCTATAGTTTCTCTGCTATATGGTGGCTCTAGCCCTTAGCAGCTGCAAAGCTTGTGAAGGACTGAAACTTGTCTGTCAGGTATTCCTACTGATGTCCAGCATGAGTTAGGTGGAACCATGTTTGTCCCTGGATTCACAGATGATGTTTTCCATTTGAAGATTTTGAAGAATTCTATCTTTTGAATGCAGCTAAGAGAATATAAAAATGCTAGATCAAAAATTGCTGAGATGGCAAAGGGGAACAGAATAAATTCCCTGAGTATAGATTACAAAATGTTCCAGGTTTCCTTTTGATTAATTGCTTTATTTTCTTGTGGTTTTTTAAGAGTTTTACTTCCATTGTTGAATTATCTTATAAACTGTCTTCCTTCACTAAACAACTAAAGGTTAGTTACTACAAATACAATGTGAAATCCATTGTATTCATTCCTCGTTTATACTTCTCAAAAATAGTATAAAGTCTTAATACATATAGACAAATCTTTAAAACTGCTTCAGGCTCCAAATTAAAAATTATTCCCTTTTGTGTTGATTACCAAGGGATATTTAGAGAATCCCCTCTGATCACAGGATATTTCTATATTGCCTGTCACTTTAAGGTGAAAAATTTGCAAGGACACTCTCACCATCTGTCATCAACTCGCTTTAGGTGACACAGAGGACTGGTCTAAAATGGCCAATAGGCCTCATGCATAACAAAGCCCTTGCACTTTTACATTGTTTGTGTTTTGACCTGGGCAGATAATCCTTCAGAAAGGGGGCTGTGTTTTGCTACTTCTTTTTTCTTCACACAGTGACCATTTGAGTGCTGTCTTTTAAAGATAAATCATCCATCCATCTAGAAAGTAAATTTAGAGAGCTGTCTCACTCTTACTCTTTGGCCTAAACAACTCCATGGCAGACTGAAGGCATTTTATTAATAACACCGTGTTTCATGAAAGCTAGTGAAAAACTTGCTTTTCTAAACTAAGGGGCTTTTTTGAGTGACATAGTCACTTCATTTAAACTGTAAATCTAGGTGGTTGTGAATGTTTAATACACTGTCAAGGTTTGTTGCTAAGTCTCTGATTCAATTGATAATTTAAAAGCAGACAGCAGTCTAGAAAGGAAAAAATATCATCTTTCTGCAGCTTGACAAAACCATGTTAGCCTGTTTGTATAGTCACTCATATAACAAGGACCATTTCTCATAGTAGCAGTCAAAGATAAACTGTTCTTACCACTATGTCAAGCACCACTTAAGACTTGCAAATACCATCTCCTCATACAATAGAGGCCTCTCCAGCCTATCAAGTTTTGTAGCTGACACATTTACGGCACTGGTTAAAGGAATTAAGAAAAAAAGTTGGAAAACTAAACTTCAGGAAAATACTTTTATCCTGTCAGTTATCTACCTCAATGACTGGAAAATAAAATAATAGAACATTCATCCCAAGGCTCTATGTGCCTCAGAGTCCAACAGTGAAGAAAATTATCAGAAACAACCACTGTTAGAACAAGTGAATGGATGAAGGGAAGGATGACTGTAGGATGGGGACATCCCTTCTGTCAGAATAACAGGATACTAACAGGATCCTCCAGGTTTTATGTCATCTTCAACACACACAATCTTTGCATCTATAGAAGCAAGTCTATATTCAAGGCACAAAAAAGTTGATGCATTACCCCTTTAGACTTATTTCTGTTGTGATTGGGGCACATTTGTTATTCTTCAGTCCACCCTTCTATTTTAGTAATAAACCAGACCTTTTAATTACAAATGAAATCAACTCCTTCCTCTGTGAAACAAGCCCCACTGATGCTAAAGGGAGTTACACTGAATTCTGAAGGATAAATAAATCCCTTGAGGTCCACTCCTTCTCTCCCACCTGCATCACGCACAATATATCAGAAACACAGAGTCACTTAAGCATGGGAGGGATTCCTCCTAGCTCACCTCCTAGTTCTGTATTCCACTCAGCATGGCTGCCCATAAACAGGAACCATTTAGTTCTATTACTGTGTTAGGTTCTGAAGGAATTACCTTTTTAATCAAATTTCCATGCAGAAAATGGGATCTGTAAAACCATGGCCTAGACAGACTGAATCTAGTCTAAAACCCTGATGATCTGTGGACTCCAGGGTTTCTGCTTTCTCCTGGGTTCAGGACCTAGGAATAGGCAAAAAAAATTCTTCTCATATAGATTCCCTTCTCTCTTGGACAAAATTCTTGAGATATACAAAACCAAGTCTCCCTGAAAACCAGGTCTGGAGAGAGAATTTCCATAAAGCTTTCAGCTGTGTAGAGATATGGTGTCACTACAGATGCTGAAAACTCTCACTGGATTCCCCCTGCAGTATGAAATTAGCACTTTTACTTGTTGAAGGTACAACCATGCTTTTTATATGTATTTGACTTCCAAAACAACATGACATGCACAAGAGAAAAAATAAAAAAGTTGCTGACGTTCAAATGAAATTTTATCTCAACAACTTTGCTGTGTTGTAGATGGCCCCTTTCAAGAGCAGATGTGCATCACATATCTGGCTCAGAAGTTCCCAGACATCTTTTCCTGAATGATATTAATCATTCAAAAGTCATCTTCATATATTTTTGAGCTCTAAATACAACCTTATGTGTTCCAGTCAAGCTAGAACTAAATTATTCCCGATCTTTGGATACTACAGCTTTATAGTAAATATTTAGAGGCAGTTTCTGGTGATAAACTTAAAAAGTAAAGGATTCTACTTCTTGGTGCACTTCTGTGAAAAGAAATAACAGAAGGAATTCAGGAACAGTTGCAGAGCTACCCAGTAACCTCTCTGGCAAACACTGGTGACTCCAGGGTTGGTGGAAGATTGGTTATTTGTGATAGAAGGTTTGCAGCAGCCTACCTCCGTCACAAAAGCTCAGTGATGCTAATTCTGAGAGAAGTGCTGATATTCTCCCAAAACATAGCTTGGAGAAGCTGTGCTTGCAGCTGATTCTGTGCAGATCCCTTGGTTCTCCATAAGGATTGGTTGAAGTAACACTCTGTGATCTTGCCTGGT
>WEZZ01020490.1:164609-205492 GCA_013400585.1 Chloropsis cyanopogon | reverse complement strand
AAGGGAAGGGAAGGGAAGGGAAGGGATCCATTCTGTTTTGAGGAAAGGCATGTAGAGTTCAGAAAACAGATATGTGAAGAAAAGAGTATCTGAAAGCCATACATATGAGCTTGATCTCCAAACAAGAAATTTATGGAGAAACAGAAAGGCATAATTTAGTAGGTGTGTCAGTACCCCTGCAGTGTGAAGAAATCTGCTGTTTGACTTAATAATTTCTTTCTTCCAAGGGCAGTAGTTGTCTGAAGAAGTTTTTCCTTTACATTTTATTAACGAACATTAAAAAGCATTTCTGAAAGCACAGTGAGAACCTGACAGGCACCCTTGAAGCTCAAAGTAGAGAGAGCACTTCAAAAGTAAACTTTTACTTGGAGTTGGAATAAAAAATTATAAAAGCAATTTAAAATATATTAAATATGTTTCCTCTTACTATCATCTCTCTTGTTCACAGATTTAATATTTTTTAGGACCATATCTTGAGGAAGTATTTTTACTTATGATACCTAGACATAGCATTTAAATTCTTTCCAAAATACCTTAAATAAAAATGTGAACACAATATAAAAGCTAAGAAATGTGTGTTTCCATGCTTCCTTAAACACATGAAAATGCCAGATTTTACAAGCTAATCTTCCAATAAATGATATGTTGTTATTTAACTGTGGTGCACTCTGAAAAAAAAATTAGATAACAATGTTCCAATATATCAAGATTCAATTCAGTAGGTGTAAAAAGTGTCTTTTTAGTGCTAGAAGTGCTGGAATGGCATATCACATTAACACTTCTGACATCTGAAGCTATGATTTCCATGTTTTCAAAAAACAATAATAGGACTTATTTTGGTTGCTATCTGCTCTTAAGTATAGGGCTGGCTTTCACTCTGCCTCACACATGCAAACACAAAAAGTCCTATCACAAAACAATTGGCAGTTTCTATTGTCTTGTTAATCTTGCAGCCACATTTTTCTGTAACTTAACAGACTCTGCCATTTGGAATTCATTATAATTTGCATTGCTAATTAAAGTTGTTTCTGATGGATTATTTCTGTATTAAAGATTATTTCTGTATGAAAGGTTTTTTTTTTTCTAAAGCTTCTTAGTGAAATATTTTTTAATCAACATTAGACCTGTCTGGTAAAGAAGAACATACCTTCGCTTCATGGGTAAGCTCATACAGTAACATGTATACAAAATCCATAAAGATATTAAAAATATAAACAAACTCTATGTAAAACTTTTTATAAAAGTTACAAATAAAGGCATCTGATTAACGTAATTTTTAAAAATGCTACTCTTTTCCTGGAAAAAATAACAGAAAGGGGTTTTATAAGCATAAAACAAATTCTATAGCCTACAGTACAACTAGGAATGATGAGGGGTGAGGAAACGGTGAGGAAAAAGTATGTATAAGAGATATTGAAGAAGTATGTAATGCATTTAATGATTCAAGCACATATAGTTGTTGGTACCTATGAGAAATCACTGTAAAAGTGGTTGCTTTATTTACTAGTCACTTGCTACCACTATTTGATTGCATCACAGCCTTTCTCGGTAATCCTAGGAATTTTGTGGCTAAAGAGGTTTGAGTATTTATGACAAGCCATTCTTTCTTAAGTACTCAGCAAGGACTAACAATTTTCTTTTGTGGTTTAAGCAAGGATAGACCCTCCATTTAACCTTTGAATCTGAGCTAAAACCTCTAGTGACATTACGCATGACTTCATGACCAGCAGTCAGAAGTGGAAATGCAGCTCTTGGCCCTGCCTCCAACAGAAGTAAAAGGAAGCTTTACCCTGGGAGTAGGGCTGGGTTCTCATTGCCAAATCAGCATTTTGACCAGGGGCTGAATCCCACTCTCTGAATCCCCTCAATCCCCTGCGAGGGTCACCAATCAAAGAGAGATGTGCAGCATTTGGCCCTCACTGTGCTCAAAATGTGGGTGACCACAGCTGCACAGACATAAAGACAGTCTTGGATACACAGATGGACCTCCAAGGGCTCCATTCTGGGAAAATATATAATTGCACAAATATTGTGCTTCTCAAAGAACACAGTATCATGGTATAGTTTTGTCTGCTTTCCCAGGTACTCTTCCTTTTTTTCCTTTTTGTTTTGTTTGTTTTTTTTTTTTTTTTTTTTGAGAAAGATTGAAAGTAACAAACTCTGCAGGATTTTGGAAACCTCCCTCCGTCCACTGAATGAAAAACTCCACTTGTGGTGCATTTGCTGAATATATGAAAATACTTACAATCTGTTATTCACACTTTCAGTCAATTAAGCTATTTAAATGATTTATTTTAATTTCATTCCCAAGTCTTGCAAATTCTGTCATCTCATGTTTGATCTGAATAAAGACAGTTACTTTATTTGTCAAATATCTTTCTTGTTCTCTAAACAGGACAAATGGTACCTTGTTCACATTTATTTGTAGCAAGAGCTGAAATGGAGAAGTCTTCCAGGTAAACAGTAAACAAGTAGATTCTAGTATTTCAGTATGTCATTAAATAAAAAATTAGTAATTTTCTTTCTTTGAAATGGATTTTTTTGCTAAATCAATATTTTATATTTATTTCCACCCTAGAATATCAACTGAGCTATAACTTCCTGAAATGCTCAATTAAATAAGGTACTATTTTTAAGTTTTATATCATACTGAATTATTAAAACAAATGGTGATTTTTTTTATTATTTCTGATTATCTTTTTAAGCTTTTCATGAAATTAAGTAGCAACAATTGTTTTCTGCTTTGTCATATGGAATGGTTACAAACCTTCTCAAAGGCATTTTAATAGATGGAAGACATTGTATGTAACCATAATTTCAGATACTAATGTTAGAATGAGCTTATTTCTAAGCACTGAATATATATTTCTGAGTAATTTTTATGCACCAACATTATCTGTGCTAGAGAGAAACATTGCCTTGTCATTCCTGTGGAGTCTCCCCTGCCTGTATCCTACAGAAATGATGACTTGTGTATTCAAGGTTAATATCATGCAAAAACATTCCTTAGATAATAGCACAATGCTGGATTCTGATATACTGGTTTTTAAGACATGCCTGTTATGGTTCATCACACTTATGCACTGTGCCTACACTTGCTTAGCCTCATCCAATCCCACCTAAGCATTGTGGTTGGTACAACGACAGCACTAAATATATCATTTTAAAAATCAGACAGTAATAGAACTCAGGTTCATGTAAAATCAAACTTGGTCATACCACAGAGAAGCATTCCATAAATATTTTGAACATTAAGTAAAGAAATTAAAATGCCAAGCAAACATTGCAAGCTGTCTCCCTAGGACCATCAACACTTTGTAAACATGGATTTTCTTATAGAATGGGAAGGGAGCAATTACCAAAGCATGGATGAAAAAGTAGATGTATGCATCAGGAAGGACAGATGGGACTAGATCCTGCCTCAAGGCTAAGAGAGCAGTTCAGAGAGAGGGGAGCATAAGGAGAGCTCCCCAGGAGAAGATCATCATGGTACTTTATGGGACTGACCAGATTTCATCTCCTTCCAGACCTGTTACCATCCACCCAAATCCTGAAAAATAGCCCTGGAAATGAAAGAAGGTCCTGAGCCTGGAGAAGTTTAACATGAAATCTGATAAAACAAGTCTATCAGGTCTTTTCCTCATCACTTTAAACCTTGTAGATTGTGTTGCAAGGGGAATTTTAGTTATTCCTATTCCTTACTAATCTGCTCCTGTGGTAACCTACCTGGTTAAATTTTCACAATACTTACTACTCTTAGTAAAAATCCAGCCCAAGATCCAAAGATCCAAAATATCCAAGACTCTCAGGTATTATCGGTTAATCAAGCAGGGCCTCAGTACAGGTCCAGGAACAATCCACAATTTTCTGTAGTGTTCGGTTGTTATTGCTCTCCCAGATACAGGGGACCACTGCCATATTATTTGGAGTTTTGAATGCCTGGATTCTAAAATGTTCTGTGAAATCCTATGTAAGGGACAGAAGCATGCAATGGAAGTCTCTTGGGATATAACATTCACTGTGAAGAATGAAAAGCAAAGCAACCCTCACTTCTTGCACCGAGTTTTTCCTCATGCATCCAAATTAAAAATCTCATTCTACTATTGTTTGCATGCCTCAGAAAGCAACAAAAATCTTGAAGTAAATTATTGTCTGGAAGTGAAAAAGTAGCAAAGCAATACATGTGATGTAGTATCTAATGTCTGCTTCCCAGGGGACAAAGGAAAAACTGTAAGAGAAAAGGAAACCATATTTTGGAAAGCTGCAGAGTGAAGTCTGTAACTCTTTGCCTTTTCTTCCAAGGCAAGCACCAACCTGTGTTATATTTCCACTGAGGCTTTCAACACAGAAGCCACATGGAGGAGGAAAATCCCTGCCTTGAGACTGTACCAACCTCTCTTCCTCCTGCACTGTACTCCTCACACCAGACTCTCCAGGAACTGTCTGTGGGCAGTGTTTCTCTTTCAGCAAACCCATGCTCCTCTCAGCCCTGCCATGCCCTGTGCCACCAGACCTCTGCATCCTGGCTATCACAGAAGTTGCTGTCCTGGGCTGAGACAGGGAGAGAAGCTGGCAGGCACCTGCCTGACAGGTGCTCTTCAGGACCAGTGGGTTGAGAGCTGGTGACTCCATGCCCTGTCCTAAAGGCAGGAGAATAACTGCTGGACCTTGTCCAGGAAGTCTGTGGATTTCCACCTCCCAGGTGTTTACTCTGCAGGAGAAAGTTTTCCCAATGAAAGGAAGGTGAATAAGGCATCTTTAGAGCTCTTTCATACAGCTACTAAAGATTATTATGTTACATTTTCAAGATCCATACACAATGGTAGCAGACTGTACTCTGAATTAGATAAAACATTCACCTCTTAATCAAAACAGGAATATACACCTTGACTTTCACTAGAAAGCCTAACAATGTGAACAAAAGAAGGCCAAAGCAAAGACTGAGTTACTCTTCTCACAATGCAAAACAGTTGCCCCTAGTTGCATAAGAGACATTTAAATCTAGCCCTCTCACGTCATGACAGCTAATTGTCTGGTCCAAAAAAGTTTTAAGTTAGTGTTATTTTCACATCCCACAAATCCATATCCCAGGATTTTATTACTTGAGTAGAGGAAAGAGTCAAGCACTCTAATGTAATTCTCTTGTTATTTTATTACTTTCCCATGTAAAATTGGGGGACGTAACAGGACTATGGACAATTATGTAGAGTAGGGTTATTCATCCCTACATGTTTTTACTCCTTAAAACTGGGTAAGTCTTTTCCAAAAATTGGTTCCTAAGCATAAAATGCCTTGAGCAGCTTTAATTTCAGAAAAGAGCAATAAATCACTTTAATACAAGAAGCAATATTTGATTACTCTGCATTACCCGGTAGCCACTTTACAATTATAATCCTTTACACTCTTATCAATGAATATATCAGTCCAAAATCTAACCTCTCAATCACCCTCTCCCTCATCCATGCTCCTACTCTTTGGCAACAAGCCTCCTTCTATTATTTAATATTAAATTATATAGCACGTATGTGATGGTGGTATTCATGAGATAAATTGCATTTATCATGCATCTTTTAATGCGGCTGCATTAATCATGTCTCTCTTTCACCTTGCCTGCTATTCCATCTCTGTCCAGGACTACTCAGTCCCATCCAAACCTTTAAGGAGATTTGAACATGCATCATTAGAAATGGTGCCCTTTCCCAAACATGGAGTTTCATCACAGAAATCACACTGTCCCAAAGTTTGGCACAAATAACTTTGAGTCTGAAAGGTTTAAGAATGAACCATGGGACTCCTTGGAGCAAAAAACCAGAGACTTACATTTTCTGTTGTTACAAGGCTCTCCATTTCCAGCCTGAGGTTATTATCCATGATTCTGGGCCTTAAAATGGAAGCATTTGATGTTCGTAAAATAGGTGCTTCTAAAGGTCTTTCATATGTGTCAGCTGCTGTTTTATTCTCTCCTAGACCTCTAAAGCTGGGTTTCTAAAAGACAATTAAAAACTAGTAACCTTACAAGCCACAGGATTGCAAAAAAAGTAACCAAAAACTATTTTAGAACTCTTCAGAACATTTAGAATTACGATAAATATGAATTATTTGTCCCATATGCTATGCTGTCTGTCCAGTGTTACAGGGCAGCAGATGCATTTTTTTAGCATCCACTGCAGACAAGCTATCAGATCCCTATTGATCTGCCTATGCTGACTTTATTCCACACCACTGATATCTCTTTTTTCCTTATATCCAATTCTTAAACATTTACTTAGAACTTAAATTCATTTTTAAAAACATTTTATAGTCTTTTAAAAAAGAATTACTGAGGTTGCAAGTGTTTCATGAATCTACACCAGAATTACCCAACTTGCTTTGAGATAAATTGTATGGGAAAGCAAAGAGAAAGAACTGAACAAGAACCAGAAAAAAAGTGTTGAAAACTTTGTTCCAAAATAATAAAATGTTTCAGCTTGCCCAATTAAAAAACTTTGTGTTAGAAAAGTCTGTTCATATATGTGTGTTTAAATCACAAAACTGCTCTATAAAAAAAAATATGTTTATGACACAAATATCATTGATGAACACCAAATCATTTTCCACATTTTTGGGATAACTAAGACACTCAGAATGTGATTAGTCACAGCAGATGGGAGTGCTTATGCCATTAGAACTAAACATATGGGCAAGTGTTTTGTTGGATCAGGATTTATACATTTTGTGGATCTGTAAAGTTAAACTATTGGTTTAGGCATTCATACAGCCATAGCTGAAAGGCTCTTCTTGAAATCCTGTCTGTAACAGAATCAAGCCCTAGCAGAATGCTGTGCTCTTGTGTGCAGCTGGGTTTTTTTGCCCCAAACTTACTGCTGATGGGGCAGACAATGTGATAGGCATTCTGACTGCTCACTGATTTGATTCCACTTGCTTTTCTCTTCCTCTTCCTCCTCCTTCTCACTAATTTCTCTTTCTGATTTCTCTTCCTCTCCTCTTCTGCTCTCCCCCTCTGTTTTTTTCCCTGAGGCTGCCCAGTGAAGAGTTTATCATTACACGTTGGGATTGAAAAGCAGACACTGGTCAGCTACTAAAGCATCATTGCACCATCTCCTTACTCTCTTTCTCTCAGCATTATAAATTAAAGACAAGATGTTATTGACCCTTTTGGGGTGTAGGTTCACAGGGAAGAAAGGATTAAGGGGCCTGTAGCCTGTCATTGGTACTCCCTCACAGCCATACCCAGAGGAGCAATTGCACCTGTCCTGTGCCCTCCTCTTTGTCCTCCTGACACTTTCTCTTGGCGTCATGGGAACCCAGTGTTTGGAAAAACTTCCTCTTCCCAAGTTCTGGGATTTTTTTCAATACAGTCAGGACAATTTTTCTAACTTTTGTCCATAAACATGAACAAGGAATCCAAGAGATACCTTACATAAAATGCGGCAGGAGTTTAGAAAGTTTGCTGTTATTGCTCTCTGGTGGCTTTACTGGCCTCACTCCACGATGTTTCAGTTTTTCCTTTCACTGAGGCAAAAAATCCTTCAAGTTTTACAGATATCCTTTCTAATCCCTGATTACTTCCATATCTCACCATATTTTCCTCCTTGTTCTAACAATGACTATGGCTTCTGCACTGGAAAAATGCTCTCTCCATGGCAATGTCAGTCAGCCACAGAAAGGAAATCCTCAGGTCAAAGAAACTTTTCCTTAGGGGATCCCCATGTGTCAGGAAGACACTTGGGAGACCATGGGGAAAGGGTTAACTTGAATGCCAGTCCTTCCCAGCTCTGAAATCCATGCTAAACCCATCTGCAACCAACTATAGAGCAATTCAACTAATACCTGTGGTTATTGATTCTCCAGCAACCCAAAGTTCTGAAATGCGGTTCATCAAGGACTCACAGTAAAAGAAGGCAGAAAATTAAAACAAAACAAAATGAAACAAAACAACAAAAACAAAATCAAAAACAAAACAAAACAAAACAAAACAAAACAAAACAAAACAAAACAAAACAAAACAAAACAAAACAAAACAAAACAAAACAAAACAAAACAAAACAAAACAAAACAAAAAAAAATTAAAAAAAAAACAAAACACACATACCCCCTGAAAAAGCCCAGAAAACATTGATAAATCGGAGGTCCTCTTTTCTAAAGCACAACAGAATTAGCTGTTGTCCTGATACACTATGGCCACTCACAGCCTTAATCATGCAAAATCACTTCAAAAAGAATTAACAGACTTAACTAATGAAAAAAAAAACTTCAAAGCTTTACCAACAGCAGGAGACCTTCTTTTTAATTGGGAGCATATATCTGAGCAAAACTAAAAATATTCAATAAAAGCAGATTTTGAAACTGCATAAATATCAAGATTATTAAAATATAATGTTTAATATGCACATTTTTCATTGTTTTGAGTCTGAAAAGCCCAGTCAAAGCTTTATACTTCTTTCATTATTGCTATGTATTTTGACTGAAGAGGTGCCTAGGCTCCCACAAAACCAGATCCTTCCTGTTTCAACAGTAAAAATATCTCTGTCCTAAAAATCTTGCAATGTAAGCCAGGAGATAACAAGTAGATAAAGGCAGAGAAATGGGAGAGCATATGGAAACAGTCAGCATGACAAGTAGCAGTCTCAGTTTTGGCTCTGCTTTCACCATTGGCAAAGCCTTTTCATCTACCAGCCTATCTCTGCAGCAATAATAGAGAGTATTATTAACAGGTTAGCATCCCCTACCTGCTTGAATTTATCATACAGGGATGAGAAAGACAATGCCAGTAAATAACTCATGCTAAAAAAAAAAAAAAAAGAGTTGAAAATTCCCAAGACAGAAACTATGACCAGAGGTAAAAACAAATGGAGATAAGTTTTTATGAGAAATAAAAGATTGATTCTTGCAATTACAAGAAGTGTGAACTTTATGGAAACACTCCAGTTAAATATATTTTAAATAGTCTCTAATGCAAAGTATAAACTAACACACAAATGAAAGCAGTTTCATTGGACTTAAATAAATATCTTTTGCTTCATCCTTTAAGTCAACTGGATTTCAAGTTACCTTTGGGAGCTTGGATTTAGGAACCACCAATGTTTTAGAGCTACAGGCTTACCCAGCTACACTAGAGCAAAGCAAATGAATGAAAAAGCACATGGATAAATTCTCATGAGAATCCAAGAACAATACAGGATTTTTCAAGCAACACAACCTCAACCCCCATGATATGAAACATTCTTTTTCTACGTGAAATGTATTACAGGAAAATAAACCATTAGAAAAATAAAGACTCATTCTCTGTAACAGTCACAATGAAACCCATTTAATGAGATTTCACAGCACGAAAAAGTTGCCCCATTCCAGTTCAGTCAAAACATGCCAGCCAATCATGAAAAGCTATTAGAGAAGGTGAAGATAGTGTCTTTTTATCCCACTACATCTCTGAAAGCTGACATGCCTTTCTCTTCCATTTTAGGGCAAAGAAAGAAAAATTAGAGGTACCTAACTCTGCATAAAATTGATTTGAAAATTGTATCTTCTTTAAAAAGAATGAAAACCTTAGAAATTTTTGAGAAGGTGAAAAATAGAAAATAGGTAAATGCTCCTGTGATTATTATTGTTATTGTTAGCAGTTCTGTTAATCATACTTTTATTAATATATTAACAATGTGGCTTTCAGTTTCCAAAGTGAGAACATTCTAACTCCTCCTTCAGGCAACTATTGAGAGAAAATAATTCAATGTAAATAAATTACTAATGTAAAAGGATTTTGTCTTAAGTAAGGATGCTGTGAAAATTTCTGTCTTATGAAGGGTTCATATCTTCTTTAAGAGTAGCCCCAATTAAGTTTTACCTAACCTTAGCACAAGTAGCACCACTGTCTACAGCTGGGACTGAAGTGGGTGGCATTATACATGTGTTTAAAATTAAAAATATCATCAGCTTTTTCAATCAGGCTGGCTGTGTTGTGGCTATCTATACCAGTATCCTTATTTTGTGCCATTACTATCTGCATTCTTTAAGTAGTGGTGGAGTAAAATACACATTCCCCAAGTGCAGTTGCTTTCGTCCTCTCTAGTTCTAGAAAAAATGTGAGACCCTGTGACACGAGAAATCAAAGACACCACTTCAGTAGCTGGTTTAATATCTGGATCTCTGAAGCAAGGGAAAGGTGAGGAGGTAGCAGTCAGCTGTCTGCAGGCGCAATATCCCAAGCCTTGCCTTTCACCTGTCATTTCTACTTCCACATTTGGCCTTATCAGGACAGTGGGTGAGTCAGTCAAACACAAAAGGACAGAACCAAGGACAAACTATTGCTTTGCTCCTGCTCACTCCGGGCAGCCACACAGGACTGGCGCATCATGGCAGGAGAAGTGACGGCAACCTCTCCAGGGACACCTCCAAGGACTGTCACAGTCCTGCCTCTGGCCTCTGTGGCACAGTTTAGTTTTATCCCTTACTTTTAAATGCTACTGTGACCTTTGGAGAACAGTGGATGGATCTTTGTGACTGTTAGAGGGGTTTGGAAATCTAAATTATTCAGACTTGAAAAAAAATCCTTTGTTTCAAGCACAGGTTGCTTCTGCTTATGCTTCTGAGATTCCTGTGTGAGAGCAGTTTATTGCACAACACAGATAAATGACATTTTCAGACTGGTTCCAGGCAAGGAACATATTCCTTGTGTTCAGCTCTGCACTGTGAGCAGTGCCTCATGCCTTAACCTTGCTTCATCTTCACCACCACATAAAAATACAACATATCAGCTGTGCAGCTGTAACCAGACATCCTAAGTGACAGCCCAGCAGGAAGAACAGCCTTTATTTGTCACCTAAAGTTAATGGAGTAAATTCAGAGACCCCCTCCTTCCTGCCTTTCTCCTACAAAGAAGACTCAAGGCCCTGATTAATATGCAGCCCTATTAACTCTAGTGGCTCTAAGGAGGTGGTGGCTGAATGGGAAAATTAATGACCTCCTGTCCAGGACTTGCCCCTTATTTCAGAGTTAAAATAAAAACTGCATTCAGAAGGGAATCAGAATTATTAAATCTTTAATTGTAAACCGGTGCAGTAAACACATGGCAGAAATGGCAGATTTGATAAAATTCAATTTTCACTCCTCTTGCTTAATTCATCTTTATTTGGTAATGTCTCAGCCAAATTGTTGCTACTTTTATTCTCATTGCTCTAACCTCATGCATAGAAAATATACATTTTCTTCACCCATGCTCTAGGGAACTGGGGTTTTTTTTTTGTTAATGTCACATCAACCAGGAAATAGAAGACACCCTAGCTGAATAATACCTAAGGCTGAATAATATCCTAAAAAGCAATCCAAAACAGAAACTTCCAAAGAAAAAAGAAAGAAAAGAATGACCCCCAAATACCTTTCTCATCTTCTAAACCACATACTGCAGGCCATAAAAACACAACAACCACATCCAATCCACTTGTTACAAAGGAAGGACCTATAAAAAAGAACTTTGACTCCTGGGTTTTTTCAGGAGCTCTCCTATTGTCCTACAGCAGAGTGGGTACCTGCACATGTAAACAGAGNAGGGGGGGACAACAAAATAAAAAAAAAAAGAAAAAAAAAAAAAAAAAAAAAAAAAAAAAAAAAAAAAAAAAAAAAAAAAAAAAAAAGAAGAAAAGCTAAATACTGCCATTTTAACTAGTATGAGTGGTGGCTAGGATGGCAAGCACATGCTACTGTGTCTACTTCACAGGATTCTTAAAACAGCATACAGTTAGCATCTTTAGTTTGATTCTTAAGGTCTTTCTAGCTCTCAGGCAAAGTGTAGAGGTCGAATAAACCTCTCAGAAACTGCTACAGGTTCTAGCAGCCAGAAACTCGGAATTTTCTCTATAGATTAATGCCAAACATAAACTCATTTAATTTTCTTTTAATCTGTCCCTGTCTGGGTGCTCTAAACCCAAAGAGTGAAAGAAATTTGCATGGAATATCTAATTACTATGTGGCTGTTCTTCTTTAAATTGCAGTATTGAGCCCTCATCTATGCTCAACATTGTGATTGTCTGACAGTCTGAAACACTGACTACCCATTTCCATACAGAGAGATGTCAGAAATAACTTCACAAAAATACAGGCAAGATTTACAGCCCCTTATTCTTTTCTCTCCTGGTATCATGATGCAAAGCAAAGTCAGATTTTCCTCCATTAAAGTTAAATCTCTCCTCTTTTCACCCACCTATCTTAGTTCTGTTCATCTTGTTTGTTTCACTTTTATACACTTCATTGGTTCTTCTTCATTAAACTGTGTTTTTCACTTTTGTTCTGTAGTCCACAGGTTACATTCATTTACAATCTTTCACTTTTCAGTTCTCACATCCTGCATTTTCATGGAACTAGTGTCTATAGGTTGTTCATTCATTCCTTTGCTTGACAAAACACACAGTTTTTCTACTTTCAAAACAGTACAGTTCACATAGTTCTTTTGGGTTTAATAATTATCTAAAGTAGAACATCCCCAGTTTCGTAAGGATTCTTCACACAATAATTGATTAACTTGCAATAATTAGCATTTATGAAAGGTAGAATAGACATTTCTTCTATAAACTTCTCTGGGAATAAATCACTGTCACTTACAACATAGCCTCAACAACCTTATATACAACTAAACAAACTCTAGCTACCAGGAAGTAATTGACTTGCAACAGAAAACTAATATACACCTGCAGTAAAAACAGCAGCACAAGCTCTCCATCCTTACCTCAACTCCACCTCATGCCAGGATTCAGCTGCGTGGGATATTGCCAAATCATTTCTACTTCCACATTACAGCTGTGTTTGGAAAATGCTTTGCATCTACTGTTAATTCACTTTTCAATGTCACAGCAAATACACAAAGCAGCATTACTGGGATGAAGAATTGTCTTTGGTTTAGGCCAACCTACTTTAGTTTTTTCTTGAAACCTCATTTTGTTTTTCTTTGTCCTAAAATAATGCAATGAAGAAAGAAGTAATGATTCAGAGATTCTCAATGGTGCTAAGCTTTAAAACAATCAAATACAAAATCCTTAGTAAAATAATTGTTTTGATTCAAAAAGGGACTTTGGGACTAACTTCAGATAACACTTCCATGGTCACTCTTCATCTAACCATATAGGCTCTGGGGCAATACTAAAGCAATTTAAATAAAATGATGTATGTAGCTCTACTGATATTGATTGCTATGGTGTATTTTAAAGAACTGCAACATGAGTTGCTAAATCCTCATATTTTTCTTCTAGAGCTTTTAAAAAGCAGGGAAATATAAAAGCTCAACACAAGAAGACAGATATCTCATTCTTCTTACACCTACGTAACGTCCCATTTCCATAACGAGCAATTACTTTTCTCTCTCTCCGGCTTTAGCTAACAAGATATGCTGGTGAGATGAGTTCTCTCCACCAGTTTTAGAGTGGTAAAACTTCTTGAGTTGTGGTGTAAGAAAAATCTGCTTTGGCAAGTTTTGATGTTACGCATAAAGGGAAAGATCTGAGAGAGAGACAAAAGCAAAGTGCTGCTTTCATTTCTCATCCACGTTTTGTTATGTAGTTTAAACATTTAAATGCAAACAAATCCAAACTGCCCTGTGTTTGCCAAGAGAAGGGCTTCTGAACACTATGGACTCTCCAGAGGAGAAATGCCTTTTCTGGGACTGCTGGGGACCACAAAGATCTAAATTATCAGCTGTGTCTGGTTTAGGCTTCTGAATCTTAACTGGATAATTTGTAGAGAACAGTAAAATTATTTCAATACCCTGACACCTAGGAGAGAGTCAAAATTAGTTCTGCTTTTCAAATTAACTTCTTCTTAGAGTCAAAAACTTCCTTAGCCTTCCTCCTGCTAAGGAAATTTTTTTTCAGGTTCAGAAAGAGAGCTCCCAGTGAAAACCTATTCCCTGTTCTTTTTACTGTGATGCAGTTAAGCAACCATCTGCCCATCCTCTATTACTCATTTAATTTATACAGCGCAGTACATTTACTTATATCTTTTCTGTCTGAACAGTTTTCATTTTAATGTCATTATAACCTTATTTTTGCCAGTCATGAATTCAGTCTCAGCTGGAAAGAATGTGCTTTCCTCTCCTGTTGCCTGTTATTTTCCTCATTTCACTCTTCTGTCAATGTTATTTTACTAACACACAGAACAGGATATATGATTAGAATTAAATAGCAACATTTTAACATTTGTTTCGCTATTGCATAAATGTTAGGTACATCCTAGAATTCAGCTGGCAATATACATCACCTGCAGAGCCACACATTTTCTAAATATTTAAAGGAGAAAGTATTACTTGCCTTTTAAAGCATTTTTTTTTACCTGTGTGATTTACACTCTATATAATTATTGTTTTTTGGTTTGTATTTTTTTAAATCTGGTGGCTTTTTCTTTCCTTTTAATACAAATATCTCCATGTCACTCTACTTAGCAGCTGTATTCAGTCATAAAAGGGCCACTTGGTATCAGAAAACTCATACATATTTGCCTAATAATGCCTTTTAAGTAATCTGCCCCTTTGTTAATGGCTTTTTTTTTTTAACCAGCCATACACTAGGAATCAAAATTAGCATCTAAATGAGGATGTTTTAAACGCATGCCTAGGGGTTGCAGTTTTCACCTTATTTTTTTTTAATAGTTTGCCATGTTAAATTATGTAAAATAGAAATGGTTTTTTAGTTTTTAATGAGCTAATGTAGACCTATCAACCCTCTCTCCCTCCTCCCCCCACTTCTCTGCTTAAAGAGTCCGCAAACTGTTTTGCAGGTATGAAAAATGGCTGTGAAAGAGAAAGCCCAGTGTCAGCAGGCAAAACAGATCTCTTCCTCACCAGCAGCAGCAGCACCACTGCATGAAGGAATATTTGTTTGAAGTCCTCACTGAAACAGCCCTGTTCCCTATTAATCGCTTACAATACATAAAAAGAAGCAACTATTATTATATTTAATTTCAGGAGAAGAAATTTCATTACAGCTCCTTTTAAATTGGCTTTTCATTTAATTATGGAGAAAGATTAAAGAGAACTAACAATGTGTGCTGTGGCATGGCCAAATGATGATTGGAAGGGGGAAGGAGAGATGCTCACCATCTGTGAGTGTAATGTTTGCAGGGAGTAAACAGCAAATTGGGAGGAATTACAGGGTGATAATCTGGATTTACCAGGTGAGATAGCTCATGGGAAGAGGGGAGAAGGTTAGTGGCTGGCCTGGAAGGGATGCATCTCCCTTGCCAGGGGAGGCCTGCAGGTGCCACCAGCCAACTCTGAGGGAGGGTTGATTCTGAAGGGCAAAGAGGTTCAAATGCAGTGTGTGAGAAGCAGGAGAGTACTCTGAAAAGGATATGGACCTGTTAACCAGACAACCCAGAAACAGGAGAGCTGGAACCCAACACTAAACAAAACTCTAAAATTAACAGAAATTGTTGATATGTGGGGTCCATATTTACACTTTTGTGTAACACTGCTGCATTCAACTATTCTTGTTTTACCCTTGCCTTCTCAAAAACCCTCAGTGGTGCATGCATAACAAAAACAAATTCCTCAAAACTGAGTCAGCAACAAAATGTCTCTCTGGTGGTGTTGTTCTTGTAGTTGCTGTTGTTGTTTTACTCCATATTAAGATGATTTGACAGAAGAATCACATTCCCTGATATCATGTCTCCTAATGCAGCCCAGAGCACCATTATCCAATTTTGCTGCACATGGACGTGTGGGAACATGTATGGCTCACTTTCAGCTTGGTATTCACCAGGACCTTCAAGATCTCTCCTGCAAAATTCTTTTGTGGGTGGGTGACCCCTAGCATGTGCTGGTGCATGGGATTGTTCTTCCCCAGATGCAGGACTTTCCCCTTTAATTCCATGCTGTTTCTGTCGGTACACTTCTCCAGCCTGTTGAGGTCCTTCTGGATGGCTACATGAGCATCTTGTATATCAGCCACTCTTCTTACTTTTGTCCTTGCTTAGGGTCCACTCTGTCCCTTCACCCAGATCATTAATGAAGGCACTGATCAGGATTTGACCCACTATTGACTTCTAGGGTACACCTCTGGTAATCAGCCTCCAATTAAACTACATCCCACTGATGAGAGCCTCTGAGCCCAGACATTCAGCAAGCTTTTAGTTCACTTCACTGCTCATCCAGCCTATAATTCATCAGTTCATCTCTTGTTATAGAACCAAGGAAAATGGTTCAGGCTGAAAAGAACCTGAAAGAACATCTAGTTCCAACCACCCTGCCATGGGCATGGACTCTTTCCACTCAACCAGGTTGCTGAAATACCATCCAACCTGGCCTTGAACACTTCCAGGGATGAGGCATCCACAACTTCTCTGGGCAACCTGTTGTGGTATTTTACCACCCTAATTTTATACTGATATCTAACCTAAACCTACCCTCCTTCACCTTAAAGCCATTTCCCATTATTCTATCACTACATGCCCTAGTAAAAAAGTCTCTCTACAGCTCTCTTCATGTCCTGAAAGGCCACAACAACATCACCCTGGAGTCTTTTCTTCTCCAGGCTGAACAATCCCAATTCTCTTGCCCTTTCCTCATAGGAGAGGTGTTCCATCTTATCATGAAGGTCTTATGGGAGACAATGTCAAAAGCCTCACTAAAGATAGACAATATCCACTGCTCTCACCTCAACTATCAAGCCAGACATTCCATGGTTAAATATTGTCAGCTTTGTCAAACATGACTTTGCCTTGGCAAGTCAATGCTGACTGCTCCTGACTGATGACTTCCATGTCCTTCATGTGACTGGAAATGGTTTCCAGGATTTGTTCTTTCACCTCCCCAGGGTTTGAGAAGAGGCTGACAGGCCTGTAGGTGCCTGGGTTCTCCCTCTTGCCCTTGTCCTGTTTTCTTGAAGATAAGAGAGACTTTTGCCTTTCTCCAATCCTCAGGCACTTTTCCATGAATTCAGACAATAATCAAGAGTGATCCAGCAATGACACTAGCCAGCTACCTCAGTGTTCATGTATACATCCCACCAGGGTCCATGGAGTTACGTGGTTTGCTGAAGTATTTCCTGTCCTGATTCTCTTCCACCAAGGCTACAATATTTGTTATTACCTATTAATAACACAAACATTTTACTACAGAAAAAAAATAGATGAAAAGATATATCTCTTTTCTATGTTCCCTTGGAATTCCATGAGCATTTCTTATATACACTGATTCCTAAATCACTATTCCCAACCTGCCATAAGAATTGTGGTCA
Source organism: Chloropsis cyanopogon (assembly GCA_013400585.1). Lineage (NCBI taxonomy): Eukaryota > Metazoa > Chordata > Aves > Passeriformes > Irenidae > Chloropsis > Chloropsis cyanopogon. The sequence goes on along the minus strand of WEZZ01020490.1, from coordinate 188,279 downwards.
CATGATTACCTGCAACAAGCAGCTGGTTTACTTTTCTCTACTTTCTGTAGTCCCTTCAGACAATCACAGAGACTTCAGTGTTATTTTCTTCAATTTTTTTGCTTCTTTGTTCTATGTTTGGCAGCTCTGATTTGATCCAAAATATTTTCAAACTAAGGAAAAGTGATCTAGCTCTGGCATCAACAAAGACCCTGCCATCCCTGAAAAGGACAAGAATGGGACCCATCAAAGAATGAAAGCAAACCTTGAGACTCATTTAATGACCTTTCAATAGAAAGCACAGATCTTATGGAAGCATCTGGTGATGTAGGAGCATAAAGATTTCCATTTATAAATCAGACAGGGACTAGGAGAGCAGAAAGAGAGTAAGGGATGAAGATTTCTCTAAGTCCTTGACTCAACAGCGCAAAGGGGCACTAGTTTATAGTCATTTCTTTTGCAGACATTTTCTCTTGCATAAATTAAGGTCAAACACCTACATTATAAATAGAATATAAAAATATAACTAAACCAAACCTTTTGAGCTATGATTGACTCAGACATATTCAGGAGTCATCATATGGATCCATATTTTCCTCTCCGCCCTCAATTTTTCTGCACTTGTCAAAATGTACATATTCTATGAAGGATTTAATGGTGTAAAATGAAAGTATTTGTGATATCCCTTTATGTATTATTAACACAGGTAGAAGGGTCTCTGTCCTCCTTCACTTAGGAAAGCAAGTGGAAGAACAATCTCTGATGTGGACGTTAGGGCCTGTCTGCCTCCAAGAGAACAGAAGTGGAACAACAGAGTTTTATGATTTTTCTTTCATCCAGGATTAAATTTTGCTAGAATATTTAGGAAAGAAGGGATAAAAAAAGCTTTAACTGTTTAATTTTACTTTTATAATTAACGTCAAAATACCTAACCTTTGAGGTGGGACATTCTTCTTAATGTGGCACAGAAACAAATAAGTTGCTATATCAGAAGATGGAAATAAATTATAATTAGGTCATTAGTAAAACCACCTGTATAAATGAAAATATTTTGATATGTGGTGAGATTTTAATATGCAGGATATCTCCAGAAGCTCTTGAGAGAGGAGCACAAGGATGCCAGGTCCTCACTGCTATTTAAAATTCATTTTTACTTAGATTTGAGGGGAGTAAATGAGCTTCCAGGTGTTATTCAGTGCATCTGAGTTATGGAGGAGTTGGATGTTGTGTGTAATATGTGTTTGAAATAAAACTGATGGACATGCTATCGGGCAGGCAGTAACCTCTACTAACACTGGCTTTGCAATGAGTTTATTGGGGAATCTGCTAGTCCCCATGGTAAATCCTTCTGTTAGTTGACTGTTCTCAATAGCTACCAATTGATACTTTTTTTGCAGTGTTCACTAGGTCTACATGTTTCCATTTTATTTTTATTGACCTTTCCTATTTTATCATCTTATGGGTAGAAGAAATCAAGTAGGGTATCACAAGACTAACCAAGAGGAACTGAAGTTTAACACAGGAATAATCACATTTAATTAGAGACATAATCACCTTAAGTATATGCCCTTCATTATTATAGTATCAAACAAGGCAGAATATTCCCTCAGAATTTACAACTTCTGTTGATAATCCTTTAAACTGATTAAAATTTTAAATAATTGCTAATAGCTAAGTCCAAAATTTTAAACTTTTCATTTAGATTCTTACAATATGTCTATTTTTAATTTCCTTTGGGTTTTCCTCTGAATTTTTTTTCTTATTATCTGTCACATTTTAGAAATTGTGCCTACTTATTCCTTATGCTAAGCTTTGACTTCATTTTATGTATTTCTAATGTCTATTTTATGGTTAGTTTTTAATCATTCCATTCTCTTTTCTCAAATCTCTGTTCTCTACATTTTTCTAGAAGCAAATCCACTTTTCTTCTCTGTTCATTCGCTCAATTATATTTCTTTTGATTATTTTCTTTTCCATTTTTTTTCATTTCATATCCAATATCTCATTTCATGTTTTATATGCATATGACAAAGTAAATGTAGATTCATGGGAACTATTTCACTTATATCCATCCTCATACACTAGCCACATGCCATCTGCAATAAATGAAAAGTGTAAAGATGCAAGCCATAATAACCCCTGTATTTTCAAAGTTACTCGCTTCACTAGTAATTCAGCTTTAGGGATGTGTAAAACACTTACTAGATGTGCAGCGTGGCACAGTAACAAAGCCTTTGCTATTTGCCCAGCAGAGCTAATTGTACTTTTCAAGGACTGCTTTTTGACTGCTGGTGTGCCTCTATATTTTTCAAGGGGGGAAAAACCCTTTCTAAATTTGCTCTTTTTTTGCTTAAATATATCACGGCATCTGCATTTTTAATGTTGAAAACTGGAAAAAAAACCCCGCAATTACTGCAATACCTTTTTAAAAACATGATCTAGAGAAAAGTTTACTTTGATCCATTCAAAACTCTACAGAGTGAAAAATACTGCCATTCTGAAAACACACCTTCATATGTCTTTTTTATATCTTAAATCTGTTTTCAAACAGCCTGTTAAGTATAATTTCAGATACAAGCTTACAGCTTTTTGGCACTAAGTCATGTCCTCTTATTTGAGCTGCTGACCCTAGAGCTGCCATATTTCTGCCTAGCATTTAGAAAAACTATGCAACCACTATCCACATCCAAATGTACATAGGGAAAGATGAGTACATCTAGGAAAACCCAGACAGATGGTAACAGTGGCTATAACTCCCCATGTTGTGTCCCCTCAGCCCACTCCAACTGAGGAGTAAAATATGTCAGTTTAAGCCACTTCCATCAAGGTTTAGAGATGAGGGAAGCAGATGGAACTTCAGGATACCAGCAGACTTGTTTATTGTCAGGCCAAACTCCATCACTCCATTAAGCATACACTGAGCTTCAGGCACAAGCACACGAGGGGTTCCATGGATCACAGTGGGTCTATGTGTCCAACTTAAAGTTAAGCATAAGCTGAAATAATATAGAAATATTGCTCTGTTTAAAGCTGCAGCGTATGCAAACTTCTTAGTGGAGCTGAAGCCTCTGTCTCAGTACCTGTTTCACTTAGGTATTTAAAAATATTTATGTAGGCTCATAGATATCAATCATTCCATTCATGCGATCTACTGCTAAGAATGTGTGGAAATGGTTTGCTCAGCTGGCACTAGCCCATAATCCACCCCAAGGTGTATCACCAGTAAGCACTGTCATCTTAGTTTACCTGCCCAGAGCCAAGTGCTCACAGAAGTACTTTAAAACAAATGTCTATACATAAATAATTTTTTTTTTTTAAAAGCAAAACACATTGAGGAGTCTTCCAAACACACAGGAGTCTGTCAGATGACAGAAGCTCTTTGGTCAGTGGTTCTGTGTCCATCTATTCAAGGCAATGAATATATTTTTTCATTAGCACAACTGATACTCTGAATACATCTGATCCACAACACACCTGCGAGGACTATATCACATCCAGCTTTGTGGATATGCTGGCTGAGGCCAGAAAGGAATATCTGATAGTCCATAAAGGTGAACATGAAGTCAGTGGCTGTCCACAGTTCTTAACCCATCAAACTGACTCATCTTTTTCATTTCCAGTGTAAAAAGAGAGAAGAAGCAAGGGTTTAAATAAGCAGAACCTTTTTTCTTTTCTTTTGGTCCAGGGGTTGGTGAACTATACGCACTAATAATCTACCTGAACTCTATATGCTCTTATTCAATTCCTAACCTAGTGAATAATGTCAGATACTGCACTACTCAGTACTGAGATTTTTGTCATGGTGAGTAGTCCTGGAAGTACATGCCTGAGGCTATTTCTTCTAAAATAAGAGAAATAAAAAACTAAGTTAGGCACAATGTCAGTAAGATAAACATACTCTGGACTTCATCTATACGTGTTCATGTTATTTCAACATCATATCTTAAATTCTGCCATCTGTAAAGCATTCTAAGTCAACTATTTAATGTATTAATGACTCTTTAACAGGAGGGAAGTGGCATCCTTTTTTTTCAGGTAAAAGTTGAAGCATAATGGGAAAAACTTGGTAAGTCCAAGGTTACATCCCAATTCTGCTTCTTAGCACAGGCCATTAGTCAGTCTTCTGTTTTAGCCATTTGATTTCTGCCTTTCAAAGACTTTCCTTCAACATTAATTAGAGGCAGAACACGTGATCTTTATTCTTTTGCACTTTGTTTTGCACTAACACCTCATTTCCAGCCTTTCCTGCTCACCCCCGCAGTGTCTTATTGTTTGGGGAATAATTTATATTGATTAATACAAGTTTCCCTCATGCAATATACAGTACAAGGAAACTTACATTGAAGCCTCACAATATAGTTAGTGTTAATAACCCTACTGGCTGGAAGTTAGCCAACTAGCTAATCATTACTGCATGAGCACAGGCACCTCACAGCATGTCATATCATTGAGGTAATAAACAATAGATTTGTTAATCTACTATGAAAGCATTACCAGTTCTCTTTGCTTTGCAACCAATTCAAAATCTTCTCCAAGCATTTCTACAGAACTCTGACATTGCAGATACATTAGTCGGTTGTGATTTACAAAACAAGAAAGTCTGAAAATACTGGTGAAGGAATTAATGTCATTTTGCAGTATAATGTGTATCATTCCATTAATTCTTTTCTCCGATCTTCCTCTGTGATTCTTTCAAGTGGAAAAGTAAAGAGTTATGGTTTGGAGTTTTTTCTTCCCACTTGATGCCAAAATATCTCTCCTATTTAGGTACAAAATAGTTTTTAATATTTTTTTTTGTAAATTGAAGTTTCCAGTTTGTCATCAAACACACTAAATAACAATTACTTATATTTAACTATAAAAATATCTGTTAACAATAAAACAACTTCTCTTATCTGCATGCTAAATGGCATGACAAAACTACCTTATTATTCATTTTTGTTTTCAGCCATGCTAAGCTAAGAACAGTCCATTTGTATCTAGGAGAAAAATTGAGAGTGATCTGAAAGATATATATAATTCAAAACATATAATGATTTGATTCTTCTTGATAGTAAAATTGGATGAAAGCATATTTTATAGAATTTGCAAACCAGTCATCAATGGCATTTTGTACCTCTGTGGGAGAGAAGGAATAATTAACACTTTTGTTGCAGAAAGCAATGTTCATTATACCACTGCTTTTTATTACTAATGGTAGATTGGAAAAAAAACCCCATAGAGGTGACTGAGATCTATTCTTCTGATAAAGCTTCCTTTACTGCTCTGCTCGCTCTATTTTAATTTATTCCCAAAAGTGTTTCTCATTATGTTCGATTGCAGTCAGTCAAAGTTGCGTTTTTGATAAAATGGTGCACATATCTGTGACTGTTCATGAAATTCAGGAAAGGGTACATGTGTACCCTGGCAGGAGGCCTCTTCCCTGAGGTTCTTGGACTTTAAAATGAAGGAGACAGACTGGGAGCAGAGAGACCTGAACTCCACAGAAGCAGCAGTAGCCACGCTTTGGGCAGACTTTTTGCGGTGATGCCCTCACCTTGGCCACTTCAGCTCCTTGTCAGGCCACCTGGGCTGCAGGGAATGTTCATCCTGCTCAGAGTGGCATCTTCTGCTCGACAGGGTGTCCCCTCAAGCAGTCCTGATGTCTGTCCCCTGTCCTTGGTGTCCCATGCAATGTGGAACCCACAGGAGTGGGTCTCTTTCTTCATTTTTCCTGACTCAGAATTCTGTCTGTACAAAACAAATCTGCACTTCTGCATTTTAATTCCTACTCTTCCATTTTAATTTTTGAAACGAAGAATTTTTATTGTTTTCTTTAATGCCAAATGCCCTACCTACTCCTATATTCCTTCCTCTTTCCAGGTCTTCTCATTTAATGGACTCCAGCAATGGAATTCACAGATTTCCTAATTTTATGTCAGTGTGCTATTTCCTGTTTGTGTTCCTTACTTCAGCCACACATCTTGCCTTAATATTTCTTTCTCTTCAAAATTCCAAACTTAAGTCCTACTACAGAGAGCGTGCTGTTTCCCACCCTTCTATTGCACATTGTTAAAATAAATGAGAATAAACACTGGTATCAGCCTATCTTTTGCATTAGCAACTCTAGAACCTACCATGTGTGAGTATTTTAGAGACAATTCAGGCTTATCTCACTTCTGAAAAACTGTATTTTTTAAGGCTGTAGTATCCAATGAGAGGTTTGTGAGGAATCCAGATCACCTGGCTCCTGTGGGTTTTGGATGGATCCTGAACTAAGTCGCATGGAAAGTAAACAAATAAGGAAAGAACAAGAAGTGTTAATAATAGGATAAAGATCTCAATCAGAAATCTGATCACAGTGCAAGGCTCTGGCCAAACCTTTGAATTGCCTGGTTTTCAAAATGGAAACTGAAAGCTTCAGGATTGGAGCTACTCCAACTTTCCTAGGAAATTTCTCTGTCAGCTGCAAAAGCAAGACTATACTGTCTCTATCATGCTATCTTAACTTGGTAAGCTATAAATCCATGGTAAAGTTTTTGAGGAATGATGTTTTTGCAGTCTTACTTTGTATTTAATGTCTTTGTTAGGGCTACCTTAACCAAGAATTACCTCCATGTTCCAAGAGTAGTCTTTCCAGAGGAATGATTTAGAAAGCAAGTGACAATATGTGGAGAGGAAGAGTAGGAGGATATAGTCCTTTTATTAAGGGTTTCTCCCTGACAGGTGCTTTCTGAAGTGGAAAAAGTGAAGAATTTTAGTCCAGATTTATGTAACAAGACATGACTGCATAGCAAGCTGTAAGACCAATATTGCAGAGGCAGATGAACCTTGGATTGCCTCATGCAATGTGGCTTTGTGTTTTCTCTCTTTTATTCTTGCACATGGAAGATGAGGTGTTTATTTTGCCAAAGATGAGGTATCCCTTGATTTGTTACTTATATTTTTGATCATAGATGAACTACTACCAAAATAACAGATCCTTCATGCAAGTAGAACCACTTAATACTGGAGATGCTAATTCTGTGTTAGGCTAAAAAGTAGAGGGGGGTTGATCTGTGATTCCTCCTTTTTCATATAGATCTGTGGAAAGTGCGGTGCTCCAAGACAACATTTAATTCTCTTTGCTTATCTAGCACAAATACCTCTAACAATGAAATGTAGAGTCAGATTCCTTTCCTTGTCCTGCTCAGGTTTTGTCTTGAACCTGGGAAACCTTCTGTGATGGAGAGCAGAATCCAAAGTCCCAAACTGCTCTGAGAAAACTTGGGTTTGATCAACAAGCCTTTTCCAGTGGATTTTCTGTTTGTGGGGTTTTTTTAATAACACCTGAGAACTTTGCTCCATGTATGAAAAAATGTTTTTGAAGCTCCTAGAGGCAAAGGGATAGACAAGAAGACAGGGTCAGGGCAGCAGTTACCTTGCAATCCTACCCTTCTCTCAGAGATGCACTCAGTCAATGGAGATGCAGAGGCAAAATCAGGATAAGTTTTTTAAGTTTTTAAGGTTTTTTGCCATCAGCAAAAAAAAAAAAAAAGAGAAGCCCAGGTTGGCTTTCAAAGGTTTGGGGAAGTCCGCAAGGCTTGCAAGTAGAAAAGTCATCTCTAAACTTGAACATGATGACAAGACTGAATGGATAAAAACCTAACCATCATCCCCCTCCTGGGCTGTTTTTAGAATCTTCTTTCAAAGTAGAGCAACCATTCTTCAGAGCAATGTAAAATAAAATGGCAGTGTTCCACAGACTGTCCCACCATCATGAATCTTACTGAGATCCCCTCAATAGGCCATTTTAAAAGGAATTATAAAATACAATGAGTAACAAAAAGGGCTACTTCAAATAGATTCCAATCACAATGAGGTGCCGATTTGTTACTGTAATTTAATTCCTCCAAGTAATTAGTTCAGGAAGACAGGAGGGACAGAGTGTCAATCCTGGGGGCAGGCAGAGGTCTTTCTGGCAAAATACCAGCCATTCAAGCATTTTTGGCAAGAATCCCCATGTTTCTTTAGAAGATGCACAGGACATGTAAAATTAACATCTAATCTAATACAAAATAAATACAATTTACAGTCACTGATTAACTAGTTTTTCAGCTACAATCTACAGTTCTTTTATTTTGCCCTCAGCACCTTTCAGACAGGTATTTAGAAGCTCCTGCAGAGCCAGCGAGCTTTACTGCATTTGTTAACCTGCCCATAGCTGTACCTGCCTAACTGAAAGCACACCAAAGCATACCTCCCACTTGCCAAGCTCTGTTGCAACAAATTATTGGAGTTGTGTTTGTTCGGTTATTTCTAAATAAATTTTAAAGCCCTCTGAAACAAGCACACAAACAAGCAAACAAACAAAAAACAAAAACAAACAAAAAAACCCCACAAACAAATAGCCCACTACTTTTATTGGCAGTGCTGGACAAACCTTACAGGAGCTACACAGGTTGCTGGGATGATGCCCTCTCTGACATAGAATTTGATTTGCTATAATATCACATTTATGGAGTACTGGCTGCCTATGGGAGCCTGGAGTGATCCCCAGTATAATTTCTCTGAAGTCACCAAATATACTTCAGAATTTGAAACAGAGAACCTTGCAAAACTTTGCTATTCCTGTCTTTGACATTCAAGCCTGTGTTTTCATGTAGAGTGCTTTTCAACCCAAATAACTGGTTGCGTGTACGACTTTATAGAAGTGCTCTCTATACAACTCAAACAATATACAGGCTCTGCAGTTTCCAGATTCTGTTAATAAACAGGCATAATGCCATTTTCTTTCCAGTCTATTTCCAAAACAAGTGCAACAGTATAAAATGACAAATCTTTCAGGCCAATCTAGCATCTTTGGGGGCTTATTTGCTACTGTGATAGAGACTTCCATTTTTCAGGGGAAACGTGGAAAATTAAACTGAGAAATCAGATTGCACAATGAAATTTTCTTTCCCTTGCCTCAGAATAGTAAAACTTTCTAACAGCAGTAATATGGAAGAATTACCTGAGGTGTGGGTCATAGAGAACTCTGGCACTAGTCAGCCAGGATTTGTTGATGTCATTGTTCTAAGTGCTTCTCCTCTTAATAGCAGGGAACAGTATTCTTTTCTTAGATCTCAAGATTATTTCATCCCATCTTTGTAGCTGTACACTATTAATTTTTCTGTATTTGTTCCTTCATTAATGTATTTGTGTGCTTACTATGAGTTTTTATAAAGTGAATAGTTACAATGAAGTTGAGATTTCTTGTCCCAGATGAATGCTGGTAAAAAAATCTTAATTCAGTGATAATCTGTTCTTCTGTCCATCAGTCATGTGAGTGGAAAGATAGAAACAGGTGGTTTATTTTCCATCTCAACATATATATAGCAAAAAGGATATTTTATTTTCTGCATTTAGTGCATCTTGCTATAGTCAAAGGTCTCAAAGTGTGTCTCTGTATGGACATCAAATGGCAATTGTACCAGCTTGTATACCAGATGTTGGACTACTAAATAAAACAATCCATACGTTCTACAGAGCCAAAACCACATTTTTGTCCCATGAAATGAGCTGCAAGAAATGTGCAAATAATAAATAAATAAATAAATAAATGGCAAATAATTTATTCAGGTGCCTCATTACAGAGGTAGGTGCCTATCTTTGAAATTTCATGTGTGATTATCTGGTCATTAAAGCATGATAGGCTGGGGTTTTTCAGGAGCCTTTGATGAAGCACTTGGAGACATCTATGCAGACTGTTTCCATCAGATCAGCTTTGTGTGCAAATCCAGGGACTCCTTTGAGAAACTGGAACAGATTAGAGAGAGATAACTCTGTTCTTTAAAAGTTGATGCTGCTTCTTTTCTGGTATTTCTCCAATAAACAAAGTTTTTAGTTTACCTTGGCTCCCTCCCCCCTTCCCAGTGAACAAAGAAGCACAGAATTAATTTTGCTTCTCTATGTGGCTTTGTTTCCTTTGAGCTTTCTCTTACTATATCCATCATCTATTGGCCCTACAGACTATCTCACAAGTCCTGCCTCTGATGTGTTTGAAGAGAATTCACTTTTAGTTATTACGCCTTTAACAACCTGCTCTTCAGAACCCTTTTTTGGCTTGCCTTATTGTGTTTAACACCTACTTGCCAAAGCTTTTCTCTTTTTTCTTCTTTTTTTTTTTTATTATTTTCTTCACTTGAACAGAACTTCAATTTGGAAGTCAAAATTCTTACATTTAATAATGTCCTTCATCTCACTGTTAATTTCCTACTGCCTAAAATGCATCAGCCTGGGAGGAAGGAATTTTCTTACTAGAGATTGTTTTGATAGTTAGCATATATTTGCTGAATCCATGGCAGTGTCTTTAAACACTCTTTTTTCTATTCCACAAGCATTTTGACAATGTTTTGCCATTTGAATCTCTTTTAACTTTCTTTTTATTATGCTTCACCATTTCTACCATAATCCCTTCTTTTGAAAATACTCTGTACCAAAGTTCATGTCTCTACCCTCTGACTCTTTTTGGTCTTCTTCAAGCTTAAGAGTAAATCCAGAAGAGGAACTTGACAGGATTTTCTTGGCAACGTTTTGGTAGCAAGGAAAGATAGAAGGGTGTTGACTCTGTTAGAAGCTGCCGGAAGCTTTCTTCATGTCCAATGGAGCCAGTGCCAACTGGCTTCAAGACGGGCCAAAGCCAAGCCCATCGGCCATGGTGGTAGCGTGTCTGGGATATATTTAAGAAGGGCACAAAAATATGAAAAACAACTCTGTCTTCAACCAGAGAGAGAAGAGAACATGTGAAGAAGTTAGCAGACCCTGAAGTCAGTAAAGAAGGAGGAGCAAGAGATGCTCTGTGCATGCATGGGAGCAGAGATTCCCCAGCAGTCCATGATAAGGACCATGGTGAGACAAGCTGTCGCCCCGCAGCTCATGGAGGTCCTCAGTGGAACAGAGATTCACCTGCAGCCTGTGAAGGACTGCAAAACTGCCTGAAGGAGGCTGTGACCCCAGGGGAAGGCAGTTGTGACCCCAGCCCCCATTCCCTGTCTCCCTGGGCCAGTGGAGGTAAGGTAGGTAATATGGGGAGTGAAGCTAAGCCTGGAAAGGAGGGAGGAGTGGGGCAAAGTTTTTGAAGCTTCAGTTGGTTTTTTTTTGTAATCTGCATTCATTGGTAATAAATTTTCCTGAATTCATGTCTGTTTACCCTGTAAAAATATTTGGTGAGTGATCTCTCCCTGTCATTGACCCTATCTTGACCCTAGAGTTTTGTTGTATTTTCTCTCCCCATTTCAGATGAGGAGGGCAGTGATAGAGTGACCATAGTGGGCACCTGGCATCCAGTCAGAGTCAACCTATAGTCTGAACACTGTATTTTTCCTCTGTATGTCCAGCATAGATATCCTGCATTAGATGATAGGAGTTGCTTGGATTATCTGATCTGACTCTTAACCACCCTTTATGCACAGGACCAATGTTCCACCAGCACAATTGTTCTTCCCACAATTCTGTACCCTTGCATTGCACAGTATTTCTCTTCATATTCCTTCTACCAAGATTTTTCTATGCATATTATGCCAAATCCTCAAGGTAAGTTATTCAAAGTACAACAAATCTGTAAAATTCAACGTATACTAGTAGTATTTTTCCCCAAGGTCTTATATGGATGTCAAGTTTCTTTTTGATTTTCTTTTATACAGAATGTTGTTTTGGTTGGCATTCCTTTTGGCTCAGAGGACTACATTAGAGAAATTTTCATTTGTCTTTGAAAAAAAGATATTGGGGAAAATGCTAAGAAACTATTTGTTTTAAAGACATGGACTTGAGTAGGGGATAGCCATCATCCTTTTAAAGAAATAGAGAACATTTCTCTCAAAGTTTAGTGGTACTGAGAATGTCAAATAAAAGAATAAAAATTTTGTTACTTGGGGTTGCGTAGAAGGCATTTTTCAGTTGTTGTTACTATTATTATTATTATTTTAAATATACATGTAACTAACTGGAGCTTTGGGTTCTAAATTAAAGTCAGACATAAAGAAGAGAAAATAAAACTGTTCCTTAATGTTTGTTGCAGGCAACATGAGAGCAAATTCCCAACGAGTGATGTTTCTATTGAAGTGTGCATGTTTTGATCAGGGATCTCAGCATAACTTGACTCCAGCTGTAGCTGTAGGCTTCTACACAGCAAAGAAGAGGATTTATGGATAGATAATGCATGCAAAGGAATCTTTTCTGGAAACAAAAGAGCAGCTCTATATATAGTCTGAGTAAACAAACAAGAACAGGATGCTAGAGACTACAAAAAGAAAATGGGACACCATCTATATTTAAGTGTCTTTATATTCCACACTGCCAGCGGAATTCTGATGTCTGTATTTAACATGACCCAGGTAAAACCCAGATTTAATTAATTTCACCCAAATAAATCCCACCTAAACACAGGTATCAGGGAGGAAGACGTTCTTTGAGAAAAGTAGAAAGAACCACAGAAGAATGAGATATAATTTAAGTTTTGGCAAAACGGGAGACTGAGGGATATGGGGTCACATAAAGGATAGGGTCAGAGAGAAGGTGAGAGCAATGCTGCTGAGGAAGACTCCAGAGGCCTGCAAAAGTATGTGATATAAGTAGATCCCTCTTCCCATAAATTTTTGCTTTAATTTTAATTGTGGACTGTAAAAATAAAAAAAATTGAAATTGGAAAAGGCTGAAAAGTTTACCAAGCAATGCTTCACTGGCAGCAGTTCAGACATCTCTTTTCTTTGCTGCAGCAGCAGCACCACCTAATCTGTTTTCCTCGCCAGTTAATGATTGAAATATGTCACATTCATGGGGAAAGACTTTTATCACCAACCTCATTTTTTTAAGAAGACTTTTCCCTAACAGTGTGGCTTAAGGTTTTCTGTGTTTTCTAATGGAAAACTATGCATACATTCACCTGTCTCAAAGTTATACCACCTACTTCTCTTTCTATTTGAGCCTTCTAATTGCTTATGATCTTCACTGATGTGATTTGAAGTATTTTACTGTTTGCCAAGTATTTTACTTATTGCTAAGGACTGAAGGTAAAGAGAAAAAATACCAAGAGATCCTTGGAAGTTGGGGAAAGAAGAGAAATTTAAATGAGGCCAAAATGGGAAGCAGAGAAACATTTTCAGTTTAGAAGAAGACTAGCATTTTTCTAAAGACAACGAGTCTTTAGAACAACAGTTCTCTATGCCCAAAGTAAATACCAAATACTCCTGACTTTTGGTAAATAAATCGATGCTGATATTCTGCCCTGACAGACCTGAAACACAGAGTAAGTAATTAACCTTCAGCTTGTCAGATCTGATACTTAGTCATCATCATCAGAGTCAGTAAAGGTATAAGCCCTGAAGGAAAATATCATTCTGCTCCTGTCACTCTTATTTGTGGACCAAGTCACACAATTAAAGTTTTTCTAAACTCATTTCAGATGAAGAATGGTGCTTTTACAGTTGGTTTAATGGAATAATGAGCAAGTTGAAAGGTCTTGGTGTAATATTTGAGTTTCAGATTTAATTTTAGTTGGATCATTCTTCCACCTTGCAATTGGCTGAGAGCTTTCCAAGTTTTCCTGACTGTCATTTGAAATGAGAAGCCCTGTCAGGTTGTAACGAGTCCAGAAAAGGACATTCAGGTCGTGCTACTGTGTACTTGATCCACGCCTTTGGAAGTTGCAATTTGTTCTTTTTAAGACACTTCTTTCCAAGTTGGAAATTTAAAATAGTTTATTTCAGGAACAGAGGCTGCCTGCTTACCAGATTCCACCTGATCCAGTGGCATTGTTTAGGTTCACAGGCTTCTGTCTGCTAGATCAGTGGGATGTCTACCCCTTCTTAAATCTCTATCCCTTATATGTATTTGCTTGAGTCCTATTTAATCTTGCCTCAGAACCCCTCAGGAAGTATAGGGCTCATGCCAGTGGTTTACATGACTAATTGATTCTTGAAGACCAAACCAGTGCTAAAACAAGCACTGCAGATGCCTTCCTCCTTAAGGTGGCAGCCAAAGAGGCTCTGTATCATTCTTTGAGCTGTTATCAATCAGTTTCATGAAATATTGCCTGAAAGTCTTTGCTTGTGTTGGGAAACAGGGAAAACACTATACATTCAGGTTTCATTAAAATATATGGACCCAGATTTAATTTCTCAGGTCAGATATGGCAATCTCACTGGAGTTTTGTGGCATTGAAAAAACAAGTTGGGGCTCAGTAATTAATGCAATAGGGGGGTATTTTTAAAGAGATTTTAGATAATAAGCAACATTTTCTTTATTATTTCTCCTTCCAAAAATAACAAGCCACGTATAGACTGAATAGAGCTGGGGGCAGGGGGGGCAGGGGAGGACAGACATTTTTTTATCTTGCCCCCTATAATAGATTTTTCCTTTTGCTCAATTCTCTCTGTGAATAACAAGAGTGGCAGCCATTTTCTCTCAGCTCAACATCAAAACCCCTTTCATCTGCTGTCTAAATGCAAACAAAGCAAACCTTCCACCAGGCCTTTCTTTCCAGATAAATTAAAACTCTCATGTCCTGGGGCCTAAATCAAGCCTACAGGCCTTCCCTAGATAAATCCTTTCTCAACCTGAAATCTTCTTGCTACACGTGCTCCTTGTAAGATAATTTTGCAGTAGCTAATCAATAATGCAACAGTAAATTGCATTTAAATAAACATTAGCGGCCCTCTTAATGAATAAAACCTCATTTGCAATTTGTCAAAGTCACAAATGCTGGACTCTTTTGATATTCATTAGAATATTGGAAATTGGAGCTTTGACAGGTTTTATGTATGTTGCAATTATGATTTTTGTGAATAAAAGAAGTGCTTTATTTTCACAAGAATTCTTGAATAAAAACAGTGATATATGCTATGGATGTGATAGATCTCAATTGCTGCCTTATTAAAAAAGCAGAAAAAGAAAAAAGGCCCTGTTACAGTCACAAATTTTAAACGGTTGAAATGTACTATACATATATTTTGTAAGAATGTATTATGAAATTCCTTCTTTTATATGAAGATTTTTAATTCATTTGCTGTGATCCTAAGCTTTGGAAAAATAGAATTCTTGGTAATTAATTTTTATGTGGCAATACAGTATTACAGTTGTATGTGTCGCTAATTTTGTGGTGAAATTGCAAAATAAAAGTGTGTTTACACATCATATATTGTAAATTCACTTAATAAGGTTTTTTTTATTTTATCCCCATTTTTCAATGGAAGCACTTCACATAAATGTCCCCATGTGAAACATCTGCACCATGCACATTACTGCATGAATTCACTGCTTTATAAACAAAGTCATACACCTGGGATGAAGCAAAAATTCTAATTTTGAGAACCATTAGGTTGTGGAATAGTATCCCAAGGGAAGAAGGAGAAGCCATAACCACAAGCTATTTAAAAACAAATTGGAAAACCTGAGCAGTACAGGGTAAAGAACAGAACATCACTGGAAGACAGACACAACACAAATGATGTGCAAGTTGTTTTCCATCTCTTCATTCTGCAACTACACAGAAGGATGAGGCCAAGCCAAGCACAGAGCACCACACTGGTTGCTACAGGACTTCCTATGGAAAAGTCCAGCTTTCTTTTAAAGCACATGTACACACACACACAAAAACACATGTACAGACTCAGATTTATGTCTTCTGTGCTGACATGAGAAATACTACCTAAGCTTTCTTTGTGGGTAGAAATGGTAAATGAAGATAACACATTTCTCTTGCACTGAAGGAGTTTGAAATCATGCAGTGTGAGCTGCATTTGTGAACAAATCCCCCAAAACATCTTCCTTTCCCTTACAGAAGAAGTGCAAGCTCTTTGAAAACATCTCTGTAATATTTTGGGTTAAAAGACTATGCCCTCTGTGTGAGGGTGTCTGAAGAGTTGTACATATTTTCAAATTAAATGACTAAATATCAAAAAGAAATATGTTGTAGAAAAGCTTGTACTACGAGCAATATCCATTTGTATGCATACCAACATGCATGAATGAGGACTAAATCTGCCTAGCTTTGAAAATCATGAAATGCATGAAGACAAGAAAGCGAGATCCATCTTGTAAAAATCAAGTTTGTGGCTTTCTGTGATCTCCAGAACATATTTATCCCAAGGAACTTTTAGAAGGGCAGAGGAGACTAGATTATAGCTGCCACTCATAACGTTTCTTGACTGGCTCACAAGAGGCTGATAAAGACATGGGCTAAACCAAACATAACCTGGGCTTCAGCACAGCCCGTGCCTCGCCTCCCATCCCACCAGCCTCACACATCCATTTACAACAGCCTATTACTCCAAAAGAGTGTGTTCCCAGGAAAAGGTTGAGTAAGATTGATTAATGGTTTCCACCTTTAAGTCAAGGCCCCCCTATTGCCACCAGCAAGTAAGTTCCACACAGGCAAGACAGTCTTGTAACCAGTAAAATTAACAGCCCCTTTGTCCCTTTCATCCTCCTGGTCTGTGCTCAGTGCCAGTCCTAACCTTGGCCTCCAGGAGGTGAGAAGCTGGAGAAGCTCTGCCCACCTTCCCTCTCCAAATGCTCCAGCACAAGTGAGGAGTTGCTTTGCACAAGCAGTGCTTCAGGGTAAGAGGTGAGCCCTGCTAGCAACAGAGGAGGCTGTTGAAGTAAGCTGGACAAAGACCTGCAGACGTTCTGCACCTCCACTATGCATCAGATCAGGCGTTTCCAAGCTGAGCTACTTTGGGAGACACTGCCAGCTCCTGTGTCCTGTGCACACCCAGAAGGACCAATTTTCTCCACAGGCTGTACAGATTTGAAGCATCCTGCATGCTGCTAATGGTACATCACAGTTTGTATATGTCTGCTCTCAAACTCATTATCTCAGCAAGGGAGGCTCAGGACAGAGAACCAGGGGTGGCCACAAGACAACACAACACTGCAGGAGTCAGGGGTCTGCTCCTGTGGAGCCTGAAAGGCTGAAAGCTGCTCCATTCCCCACTGTCCTTCAGCTGGCACCAAGACTGATAGAGCAGGGTTGCAAACCTTTGCATGCCCAGCTGAAGATGAGAAGAATCTTCCCAGCTAAGCATGTTCTTGTGTCCCCTAGGTTTGTTGCCTGATGTGTGATGCAGAACAGATCCCCTGAACTCAAAGCCCTGGTATCCTTCAGGTGCTCTTTTATTACTGCTCTGATCTGGTGAGAAAGAATCCTACAGCATCACCTTGGCACAGCAAACTGCTTGTTCAGTATTTTATTAGGACATGACAGAAGTTAAGTGAATGTTTTTTCCACGCTATGTACTATCACATTAGGTAAAGGTAATGTTGGTTATTTTTGTATGGATCCTCAACCACATGTGAAACTATGTTAAGGGGCGTAGGGGGAGTGGACAGGGAGGGGCAAGGAATGCAACATACCATAGGAAACCAATATTATTTATCTTCCTTTAAATAATTGCAATTAAAAAACTGCAGACAAAAGTTTAATATACAAGTTATTTATAACAGTCTCCTCCATGCATTTCTGCCTCTGAGGGCCACTAGGAAGAAGGACAAGAACTGTTCATATTCAAGTTGTAGTAAACTATTCTATCTGCTCTCTATGGAGAGAGAGATTAAGTTTCTGCACTTTCTGATGCAGGAGGCATTTTGGGTTCCCTCACCAAAGCTGAGTTTGGGTTCTCTCACAGGATTGCTTATTTAGGATAGAGCATTCCGGGTGCCTTACTTCAGTAGGTCTGAGCTCCATTACTCTCTGTGATTTTACTCTTAGTATTGTGGATACTTTTGTAATTTATGAATTATAAATTTGATGCATTTTAACATTTTGGCAAAAACCAGGAAAATTATATTCCTATTTTCATTTTCTAGCCACATTCTGAGCCTATTACTTGCCTCCTACTAAGAGAAAGAGAAAAAAAGATTAAATTATAACAGGTGTCTTGATAAGAGCATTAGACAAACAGTTCTACGGCTCACACAGAACTCCATGCAGATATTCTCAGTACAGTTGTTAACTGTTTATTTATGCTTATATACACCCATTCTTGTAAATATTGGTTCTTGAATCAGAATGAAATAGAGCTATTTTCTTATTTGCGACACTAGGCTCAAACTATAATCGTTACTAGTACTATCTTTAAAAATACAGTTTTAAACCTATGAGCAGATATAGATTTTGCATTTCCATTACAATACTTTAATCTATGACCTTTGTCCTTTTATTACGATACTATTGAAATTAGGTTGTTGGAATGATGATGTGGCTACTAATTTATTCATTGCTTTTTCTTTTCTTTTCTTTTTTTTTAACCTAAGGGTAGTAGAAAGGTCTGAAAATTATTTTAAATCAGATATTTTTGTATCTGTGATAATGTTTTCCCCATGAATACAGGGCTTTGTTGAGTCTGGCAGAGGCTATTACTTTGTCCTCAGGTTAATATACAGACACAAAGAATGAGAGGCTGGACCTCATAAACATGGTTAGAGCCAGTAATCAAAGGTATGACCTAACATAGGCATAACATGTTCCTAAGAACTGTTTTAAGGCACATATAGTTAAAACTTAGATATATACACATATACATACATATATACATACATATATTTAAGAAATGCTGTGTTGTTAGTACTAACATTTCCATTCCTACAAGGCCTCCAGCGGTTTCTCGGTACAAGAAGAAACACAAATTAATGACATTTTCACTTTCTATTTCGTATCAGTGCACTAAGCCAAATTAGCTAGTCCCATTTCTCATTTCAGACAGAAGTAAATCTGGTGTAATTCCAGCACAGCCAATGACACCACCGACATCACTGGGGTAAATCTATGGAATCCTGCCTCTGCTACTTACATTTGTAATGTGTGGAGACAGCAACAAAACAGCACCTGCCTGTCTCCTTGTGTGCACAGAAGAGCCACGGTCCCTCCCTACCATTTCCTAACACACCGTATTTCTCCACCTTTAGAATTTTGCATATCAAATACTATTGTTGTAACAGATAGTGCCAGTGCCATGGAACAGACACAGTCATCTTAATCACCTGTTTCCGTGTGAAAAATCTGAACGGATAAATTTCCAGTGTACCAAGACTATGACTCGCGTGTAACTCACACAACTAACAACATGCTTTCTTTAGAGGCACTTGAGAGAATTTTACTTTGTCCATTTTAGCTTTATTTAACAACAGTCATACACCATTCACATTAGCTCAGATTACGCATTTAATTTCCTTAAGTGCTACTCTTAAAACATCACCATGCTTAATGTTGACGTCTAAATGGTACCATTTACGCTTTGCTGTGAACACCTCATTAAAGCAAATGGAGCAGGTAAGGAGGTAAAGCATCTGCCTTTGTTGAGGCAAATGGAGAATTGTGTGCCTTTGTTTGACTGGGAACAGTTGAGCATGATTTTCAGCCTCTGTAAACTGATGTAGCTCCATAGATTTCATCAGAGTTCCTCTGATTCACATCAGCTGCAGATAAGGCAGGGTTTCCTGTGAGCCTCGGATAATATAGTATTCCCTATGTATGTAAGGTCACGTAAGAGATGCCTCCAGAGCACTGATTGTTTATACATTGGATTTGGAGGTATTTTTTGAAAAGGGCCACTCATATGTCACCCTTCCAGTGGAAAAAAAAAATCCTTTTTTTCCTTTCCTCACTTGAATATCAAATTTTTGAATATTTATTACAGTCAGAAAACAGTACTTTTTCCAATTACAAATAAAAAAAATACAGAGGGGGGAAGAGAGATATTTTTCCTCACTGGTCAAAATTTCTCTCTTTGAATACATTCAAGTGCAGAATATTTTGGAGCCCTGAAAGTGTAAAAAAAGCAATTACTCAAGTTATTTTTACTGTGTTATCACCTTATGTGAACATAGGTAGATATCACAGATTTGTAAATCTATAATTTACAATTACAGATTTTTACATGTATTTTTAAGCATTGTCGGAGACCAAAAAAAGAAAAAACCAAGACCAGGGTTTGCTAACTAAATAGATCAAGAGATATTGCTAAACCAGACAAACCTTGGCTTCCTTTGCTGTAGCATCTGCAGCAGAATCAATGGATTACAGAGAAGATTTTGTCCCTTTCTACTGCAGCAAACTGTGACAGTGACAGATTAGACAGACTATTTTATCTTAAACATGATTTAGCCATGGAGCTGTTGTCATAGCTTGCATCGCTTCCTAAGCTCTGCATTAGTGTCCCACCACCCTATAAATTGCCTTCCTGATCTCCCACACCACCATGTGAACACTTTACCAACAGAGAATAAAGTGGAACACCATTAATGTTTGAAAAATCCTTTGAAAAGATTGGGATAAAAGCTGCCATATAAGTGCAAAGTGTTTATTATTATTATTATTGTTATTATTATTATTATTATTATTATTATTTCCTTGATGTCAATGTGAGCCATAATAGTGGTTTTTTCCAATTTGTTACTTAAAAGAGAAAGAAAAATTAGCTGCTGCTCTGTTTTCAGAGCCAGCAGAGGACACTGAGGAATTTACAGCATTCTGTTTCAGATATTTCTTAACTCCTTTTGCCCCAAAATACAGAATCAGGGTTAAACACAGTCAATACTGTGTTTCTACTTGTCCTGATTCTTGGAAACAAGGAGCTAATGCAGGCTGCAACAGCTATGGCTTTTACTGACAGCATATGTTTTTTGTGAGATGAACAGTTTATGCCAACTGACTACANTTACCAACAGAGAATAAAGTGGAACACCATTAATGTTTGAAAAATCCTTTGAAAAGATTGGGATAAAAGCTGCCATATAAGTGCAAAGTGTTTATTATTATTATTATTGTTATTATTATTATTATTATTATTATTATTTCCTTGATGTCAATGTGAGCCATAATAGTGGTTTTTTCCAATTTGTTACTTAAAAGAGAAAGAAAAATTAGCTGCTGCTCTGTTTTCAAAGCCAGCAGAGGACACTGAGGAATTTACAGCATTCTGTTTCAGATATTTCTTAACTCCTTTTGCCCCAAAATACAGAATCAGGGTTAAACACAGTCAATACTGTGTTTCTACTTGTCCTGATTCTTGGAAACAAGGAGCTAATGCAGGCTGCAACAGCTATGGCTTTTACTGACAGCATATGTTTTTTGTGAGATGAACAGTTTATGCCAACTGACTACACAGGAACACTAATAACGAAGCATGGGCTATATTAACTTCAAAAAGCTTACATTAATGCAATGTGAAATTTTACATTTTGTGAGGCTTTCAAGTCCATTTTTTCCAAGTAATTTGTGCACAAATAGTCTTAGAAACTTCTCTGAGACAAATAAATAAACAAAGGCCTTCTCCTACTCCAACTTGTTCCTCTAATCTATTACCTAAATGGATTATCTTCAGGTCTTTTTCCCTCCAAGTCAAGAGCAGAGAAGGCTTAAATAAGTGAAAGTAAAATCTATTGACACTGTTTTGCAACTTTATTGATAGCACCAGGGCTATCCAAGCTATCTGCTGCCACTTGGTAGCACAAATGTGGAGTTCCCATCTCCTTGCCTGGCGGCAGGGAAACCCAGTGGTCAGTGAAGCTGAGTTTCCACAGCAACACCCAGATATGTTTCCCAGGCAACCAGAATCCTCAAATCGGGTGGCAATTGGTGAACAGAGTAGTTTGGGGACAGTAAAATCTATTTTCCCACTTCACCAAAGTAGGAGCTGGGCTGGTGGCTGGCCCAGGTGGGATGTAAGGGAAGAAGGGGCCGCAGCCTGACTACAGGATGCAGCTGCTTCTCCCACCTCACACCTACATGCAGCTTCTTCAACCTCCCCACTTTGCCCAGCAGAATGCTCAAAAAAGTAACATTGCACATTTTTATTTACGGTTATTTTCTCCTTTTGCTAATTTCATAGCTACCACTCCTACATTCCTGTCTATTTTTAATACTGCCTCATACATATTTTGTGCCCCTATGCTTTATTAAATGCTGCATTAACAGGAGAGGACCAAATCTTTGTTTCATTGAGTTCTCAGTTTGAACAACATGCCACTGCAGGCAAGGAAAGGTTTGTTCAAGTTACAAAATTCAGATTCTAATTAATTTTATCCCAAAAAACTGTGACTTAGGAGGAGAGGCACAATAAACTCAACCCCGGTATTTAGACAGATATGGACACAGAGTTTTTTATGAATTCTTTAATCCAGTCCCCTTTGTTATTGGTGTTGACCCTGATTGTTTTATCAATAGCTGGCTTGCTGTCGTCTGAGGGTATTAGGGAAGGGGAACAAAGTGGGGCAAGTATTTTCTAGGCATAAATTCACTTCTCTGTGTATTGTGACCCTTGATTTCAGTTTTGGGAAAATGATCGTCTGAATGTTGTCACTTTCTAGGCTTTCTTGAGCTAACTTGCAAAGCTTTGAAGAAGTTTTATTACTTCAAAGAGCATATTGACAGCTGGTCTTGTGCCTCCAGATGACAGGAATTCAAACAGGCCAAGAATGACATATCTGGGAATGAAAGTTAATGTTTTCAGCAGTTTTCAACAGTGTTTTTTTCATGGCATGGAGAAATAACTCCAAACAAGACATACAGCAAAAATACATGAGATGAAACTGCATCTTCAGATGTTTATCAGTGCTATCACGCAAGATTCAAAACACTGCAGGGTGCTGTGGAACTCTTGACATGGTCACAAAGAACGAACAAACAAAAAAAAATTCCCAAACTAGTATTGGACAAATAGGTTAACCTTAGCTTCTTCAGATATGAGAAACCACCCTGGTTTTCCAAGTTATCTGGGCCTCAGTATCCCACTGTACCTTCCAATG
Organism: Chloropsis cyanopogon; assembly: GCA_013400585.1. Classification (NCBI taxonomy): domain Eukaryota; kingdom Metazoa; phylum Chordata; class Aves; order Passeriformes; family Irenidae; genus Chloropsis; species Chloropsis cyanopogon. The sequence continues at coordinate 165,560 of WEZZ01020490.1, read as the reverse complement.
CAAACACAGCCAGTACTCCCTCTTCCCTCAGAGGCTGTGAGGGAAGGTGCAGTCACACCAGGTCCACTTCTCTTTGCCAGTTGAAGCTAGAAAAAGAAAAGAACTGAGGTCATATCAGTGAAGATTTGCTCTTCTTTTTATTCTAAGGCACAAAAGACAGAAAAATAGAGGTTTTAATGCTATGCTCACATGTGCTAAGTGCTTCATGCTGCCAGAAATTAATGACTCTTGTGACATGACTGCTAACTACCATGTAGACCTGTAAGGACAGCATCCTAAGTCATGCATGGTTTTAGTCTTTTCCTTCTGTACATGTCATTAGGAAGGTCAAAATTAGACATTTCCTGTTATTGGAAATTCTGAGACCTATATTCTCTGTGCCCTTTTTAATGATATTACATAACAGCTAAAAAAAAAATATAAACATCACCTATTTGGCCAGTGTTTTAAAAGGCTAATTTTGGTGCCTTTTTAGAATTGAACAAGCACTGTTAATCTGTATTCAGTCTCTTTCAACAGCCACTGCTGCAGAAAAAATTTTGTCTTTACCATACTAGATTCAAAATGCAAGAGGGAAAAAAAATCCTCTTCTATCAGAACGTTGTTCTAGTCTACAAAAAATTTAATTATCTTAAGCAAACGTACAAACGATGAAGAAAAAAACTCAGTTAAAATTTGTGAAATGTGTGTCTGAAAATTAACTATCGAGACAGGTCATGTATGTATTAAATAACTTCTCAGCTCATCTTTTAAACAATCATAGATTTAAACAAATATGACTGCTCCAAAAAAAAATAATTACTATCACCACTATTCTGACTCTCACTCTGTCCTACCCCTCCCTTGTACTTCAAGAGTCCCTGCCACTGAAGCTCTTGAGTAACTGAAAAGCTCTTGCAGGTGTGGTGTACTCCTTCCTCCCTCCCTCCCTCCCTCCCTCCCTTCCTTCCT
>WEZZ01020490.1:145100-164485 GCA_013400585.1 Chloropsis cyanopogon | reverse complement strand
TCAATCTGAATGTCCCTCCCTTCCTCCCTTCCTCCCTTCCTCCCTCCCTTTGTGATGCATGTGCAATGGCCAAAGTGTTGCAGGAAGCTCTAAGACACCACACATGTGAAATATAAAAGGTTAAACTTTTGGCAGTGCAAGGTTCCAATACTGGGAGTGCAAGGGTCTTCGTGGTGTGTCTGGAGGTCTGGCAAGCATGAAATGGGTCTGTATATTTGAGGTAAAAGGGAATAAGCAGCTAAAGCATCAGGAGGGCCTGAAGAGCCAGAGAAATGAAAAATCATGCTCCGTCTTAACGTGATATGTTACCATGCTGGCTTCTCCAGCACTTTATGGCTATCAAAAAAATCAAGATTGCCACTTTTTCATACTTGTAAAAAGAACAAAACAAGATGAAACAAAAGGGAAAAAAGCCACAAAACCAAAACCAAAGTAAAATAACCACAATAAAAAGGGAAATGGGGAAAAAAAGAAAGAAAACCCAACATTTGTGACAAGGTTTTTTTTTTTTCTGAAACAGCTGGCTGATTCTATGTCCTTTCAATGATTCAGTACATCTGGGCCAGGGGAAATATTTGTCAGAATAACGTTGGTCTGTTCACACATAAAACAGACATTTTGGTTGTAATCATTCTCCTGGATTTCTGAAAACCCTATCTGAAACTGACCTGTTGGCATGGACAGAGGCTACCTGTGCTCACTGAGCTCAGGCTGCCTTTGTGAACGGCCTTCCTCAGCTCTTTGCACCATTCAGCACGTATTCCTGTCATAAGTAGGAAACTCAAAATAAGCAGCACTGTAAAGTGGGGGAGTGCTGCTGCTCCTACATTGTTTCATCACCAAACAGCCAGCAAGTGCTATTAAATTCCCAGAGCAGAGCTAGTACACAAACAGAATTCACAAGAATGCCTTAAGTCTTGAGGATGAAGCTGCAGGAGAAAAAATATATTACAGTGTCTAGGCAGCGCAGGAAGATATTATACTATGATCTCTTCTGAACCTTGTCTACTGGCTTTAGACAGGTCCTCTGCACTGCTCAATACTGACATTATATGGTCTAGAAGTCTAAGGTAACTGAAAATCTCCCATGAACTTGTGCTCACTCTGCCCAGGAATGAGTCTGGAATCACAGCAGAGTTTACAGAGAGGAAAGTTCAACTTCTGATGAAAAGAACTATTTATTGCTTTGCAGGCACTGGTTGAAAAGTCTGGCCATTCTTTGGACAACAGTAGAGCTGTGAGTTGAGCTCATATCCTAAGAACATTTAATCACAAATCTCTACCATATCATATAGCCTACTTTAAAAATTGAGGTTTTTTGAGAATGAAAAAGCAGTGCCCACTGGCTCACCACAGGTAATACTGTGGGATACTCCTAGACAGCAGTGCTCTTACTGTTTTCTGTGTGATGTTGGCAAGGCAAATAAAACAGACAAAAAGGAATCAAAGTTTTGTGAGAAGGGTTAAAGAATTATTTATCTCATTTACTAGTGTTGCTACATCAAACATTTGAGAAGCAAGTTCTGCACTGCTGCAATGACTCTTGAACCTTCCTGTTTATCCTTTCCTCCCTTCCCTCAAAATTCTTTGACCAACTCTAAACCAAACAGGCAGTCACCTTCACTCCTATCTCAGCAAGGTCAAAGTCATTGAATGTGCCTTAAAGATAGAAGGAAAGTCAGCCAAAGGAGCTAAAAGCAGTATCTATTGTTGCAATGAGGACTTTGCCCTCTACTATTGGGACTGTCTGAAGCAGTTTCACAAATGTGTGTGTGAATCAGACTTTTATCTGCAGTTTTTATTGTGGTGTAGTCAAACATCTGTGTTACTTTTCACAGGGACAGCACGGGTGCTTTGCAATATTATCTTGTTCAAATTTAAAGGACAGATTCATGTAACACTAAGAATAGAGAGAAAATATATATAATCTTGGGTCTAATCTAGCTATGCTTAATAGTCTCCCTTATTCTCCTTGCCAAAAATTCCTGTTACTCTGTTGGTTTTCTATTGTGAGCTAAAGTTTGCACTGGAAGTACTGAACATAATGATTTTGTTTCACTTTTCTTAAAGCTCATCTTGCTTTCTTTCCCTGACTTTTAAACTTTGTTGCAGGTCAGGTGCCATGCAGCAGTTCCAGATCAACCCCGTGCTTCTGAGATAGCTTGGCTTCTTCCGTGTTTTCTTCTTCTAGTCTGTCAGCAGTTGGTCCAACTTCCTCAAACTCTTCCTTACTGTTCTCAGCATCAGTCCAAGTTGCTGCATTCAAAGGAAAAAGAGCTGCATTCTGCTGCATTGCTCAGTTCAAAGTTACTGTGTTGGCCTTGAGTCTTACACTTCCAGTCCTTTTGTTATTTTCCAGCATTGTGCTTAAGGTCTGATCATGAGTGCTCACAGATCTAGTGGTTTACATCTTAGCACACTGTCAGGTCAAATCACTGGCAATGTCCTTTCAACGGGAGTTTGCAGTTCAAGGTCTGCCTTTGGATCGGGCTTTGCATTATTCAAATAAAAAATTCATATGCAACTGTTTGGTACTGTAGTGACAAGGTGCTATTGCTGCCTGCATTTAGTGACCTTTTTTATGAGTGTGAAGGACTTGCTGCCAGAGACAGAACAGCACTGTGAAATACCACAAACATGGTATCCTCTCCAAGCTGCAGTTCTGGACATTTACATGGCAGAGCATCCCTGTGGTGCCACCTTTCTTCATTTCTGATCAATCCTGCACAGCAATCTGAGATCCTTTGCTGGGATCTCAGCTTGTGCCTGACCAGTCTTCTCCCCAGATCAGCCCCAGAACCAAGGAATGATTTAGACTGAAAAGGAGGTCTGAAGGACACCAATTGGATCAGACTGAAGCAGGTTCAATCAGATTAGCTTGCTCATGGTCTTTTCTAGCTGAGTTTTAGTGTTTGCAAGGATAGCAATTCCACCTTCCTGGACATCCAGCTGAGACTTATAACTACTTGTTTCCACCATAATGTTGAAAAAGACGCAAAACCCACCCTCATATCTAACAGGACTTCACGTGTTCCAGTCTCTGCTGCCTCCTGGGCTATCACTGCACACCTTCTGAGAGAAACTGGTTACATCTTGCCTACATTCTCCCATGTGCAGTTCTAGATGGTGGTAATACCCTCCCAAGTCTTTTCATCTTAAGGCTGAACAAACCCATTTCTCTCAGCATCTCCTCATACATGACATGCTCCAGCCCACTGACCCCCTTGGTAGCCTTCACTGCACTAAGTCCAACACACCCTCTCCATCTGCTTCTGAATGTCAAGAGCACAAAACCTCCAAAAAGCTTGTAAGATCATTTCCTTGACTTCCTTTTCACAATTTCTGGGGAGTTAGAAAAATCTGTATCTGATCTGCCACAGCAATCCACTGTAGATTTTTTGCTCCAGTTAATCAGTGTGTTTCTGATGAAAGGGTGGGAAACAACATAGGAAAATAGAGACCAAGACAAATGTGAAGTACTGTCTAAACATTTCAGAGAAAACACAATTCAGACTCTTTTGTCATACAGTAGTTAAAGATAGGAAGAGGTAGCCTCATTATTTTTTTGGTCCTTTTTACACAATTTCACATACAAACAGTGGTGATATAATTGCTGCTTGGTAACTTTAAATTCCTATAATGGAATATGATTGTTGGCAACACCTTGAAAATCAATAAAGAATTCTGAAATCCGTTAAAGAGTTACAAACTATCTTATTACTAAGAGCAGAATAGATTCAAACTCTGTAACTAGCATGTAATTCTTCTGAAAAGCATATTAATTAGTGCCTAAGATGATTTTAATTTATATTTTTTGTGCTAGATAGATACTTGAGTAATAGAACCTTGACTGAGCAACTGAATAATCAAAAATCATTAATACCAGTGTGCACCAGGTCAATTCTGATCATCAAGATGCCAAAAAATAAAAAATCATTGGCTTTTTTTAGCTGTTTTTCTAGTTCTGTTTGCTGGGTGCTTATGGGGAAGCAAAAGCCCTTTGCAGCTCCTGGGGATTAAACACAGGTATTTTAATGTGACCTTTTTAGGTGTTGAAAAAAATGTTTTCAGAAGTGTCATTCCAGTGGATTTAATGGAATAACTACAACAAGGAATCTTCCCCTTTGTTTCAAAAGGGGAAATTCTTTGGGGATTTGCTTCTTCCCTCTTTTCCCTTTGATTAGTAAATCAGCAAAGGGCTGTGTTTCGAATGGATACATGGTAGGCACTTATTCTGGAAGTACTACTTTATAATGCATTTTCCTGAGGGCAAAGAGCATTTGTGTAAAATGCAGAGAACTAAGTTAGGCAAGTAAGGTGGGCTGCCTCTCCTACAGATACAGAGCCCTGTGTAAACAAGAACAAAGACGACAGAGAAAGATATGTACCATTTTCATAAGTTCTAACTGAAATTGTATAAACATAAGCATAATCATATTTTCCATTCCCCTTGGCATCACTTTGTGGTTTATTTGTTTTCTGATGTGCCCTACATCATCGCCTTTCGTGTTTTAGAGATGTGAATTGTCAGTACTTTCCTTAGCTGCTGTTGCACTCCTAAGGAATATGGGGAAGTCCTTCATTGCAGGGAAGATCATTATGTAACAGATAACAGGGAGGGGTGCGGGGGGGGATGGCTCTGCATCAACTGGTGGCATAATCCCCAAGGGGAAACAGACTTCAGTTGAACAATCAGAAAACTGGCTTGCTTTATGGTGTTTACACTGCTGCTTGCTAATGGATCACCATAAAGGAAGCAAAAGGACTCTTACACTATTGAGTATGCTATCATGGGAGTCTTCTGAGTGCGCCTTTTTTATTTGCTGCAGTCAGGTTAATGAGCTCACCAGCCCACTTGATGTCGAGGACTTTGTAACAAAGCAATCTCTCATTAAATGCTGCCTGGCACCACTCTCTTGAAGCAAAGGGACATTCAGATTATTGAATGCCTTTGTATTCCTCATTCCTACCAGGCTATGGCGTCCAGCAGTGGCATCAGTCCCGCACACTTACTGGCAGCCATCCAGTCATGCGCCTGCCCTCTTCAAACTGCATGGGCATTTGCCAATCTAAGCAGCACTAGTAGGCAAACAAGCATGGCACACGACTGCTTTGGCTGGTAGCCAGATGTGCAGCTGTACCATCTCACTTCCCCACTACGGTATGGAGAAATGCATTCTTTCACCATTCTTTCCCATTCAGTTGATTTACACGGGGAAGTTTTGTTGCAGTACAAAGGAATGCGCATTTATCTGCATTCTCTTTCTGCTTTAACACCTTTTTTTTAGTCTCAGTAGTGCAGGTCATGAATTCATCAGTGGCTTTATTTAAATACCTCCTGGCTGACAGTTTCTTCAATGAAATGACCCCAGAGTGTTATCAGCTAGCTAGCAGGTGTGTCTCTTTATTCAGAATCTTGCAGGCAACGGTGCATCCTGGGTAAAGAGCAAGCTATGCATGATCCAGCTCTTCCCTACATTACTCAGGAGATTTAATGGTTCACTGTCGTGAAAGCACTTACAAAGATTTTTTTTTTTCTAAGTTGGCTTTCTGCTGGGCTTTGTGCCCTGAGATATTTTGACACAAATACGTAAAATGATAAAGAAGGATTTTTTTAATGAAAGGTTTAATCTCATTCAAAAATATAAAAAATATCAGCCTTGGTCAGGCTATTGTTTTTAGTTTTAAGATACTAAACATATATTTAATAATAATGTAGCTGCTCTGTCTATAGTTCCACTAGCAAACACTCTTGTAAAGCATCGTGTTTGCTGATGTCCCTGTGTGTGTCTATGCACATACAAGTACGCCCTGTTTCTATTCAGCCAGCCTCTAATGTTGAAGAAATCCTCAAAGTTGGGTTACTAGAGTGGCAAGAGAAAACCAGACTAAAAAAAAGAGCCTTGAAGAATAAAGTCAAGGAGGAGACTACAGACAACAGAAGGAATCCACTTGTCCTTCCAAATAGTGTCATACTGTGTTTTGGGACACAGTTTCTCAAACCTTTTCTTTTACAGGGCTATTTCTTTGCTTTCCATGTCATGGAGGGAGAGGGAAATCATGGAGCCCAACCAACAGTGTTTTCAAGGCTCTTGCATGAGTTCAGGGTAGTCTGGGGAATTGTTCCCTGGGGCACTCCTCTTCTCTTCCCCAGACAAATATCAGATTTTATCATGCCAGCAAACACTCAACCTGTGTTCACCCACACTATAAGTGATTTTTTCCTTCGACCAGCAGTGAACTGAGAGAAGGTTCTACCCAGGTGATGTTTTTGTGCTCAGAAATAAAAATGATAGGCTCACTTAAGCTTTCTTGAGAAAGGATTCAGAAAATTCAGTGAACTTCCTTGTTTATCTGTCAGTAAAAAGACATGAAAGGACAATAAAAAGGATGGAAATTAATTTTATCCTGACAGAAAGTCAAATGGAGTTTTGTTAGAGCACAGTCTGACATCGGTTTTGCTCCTGCTTCCATTGAAATTAACAAGCAAGCTCTTATTGACTTAGTGAGCAGGACTGTGGTTCACAAATTTGGCTAATCCACTCATATTTTCAATATGAGATTTTGAAAAGGTCACAGAATGCAGAGTCAAGACCATTGTCCCCAGAAAGGGGTTGGCTTGAGACCAGGCAAAGATAAAACCAGTTGTCCAGCTTTTCAGTATTCAATACATACCATAGGACAAGATGATGTTGGGCTTAGGAATGCAGGAAAGCCTTTCGTTTCAGCCTTCTCTATTCTGCCTTTCCTAAGCAGATGATTTTTTAAGGAGGAAGGATGCTAACTTGATCAAAGAAACCCGAAAAAAACCAATTATGTGTGTTTTATTTCTAAGTGGAAGTACATTTATAGAAATGTGCTATTTAAAATGTCTTATGGAATATAATGATAAGGGCAAAATGTGAACCTTATTGAAAAATAAATACATTGCTGAAAAAAATCAGCAAGGCTTCAACATCCATTTATATGCAAAACTAAATAAAATTTTAGAACTGAATGCAGTTCTTTAAATACAATCCCAGTAAATAATTTTAACTCTGTTTTTTGTTTCAGGGTTGTGGTTTTCCATTACAACAATTCTTCTCTAGTAGTTCTTCTGGAAGTCGGATAAATTTTTAACAAGTATCTGGGCAAAATTTAAATTCATCTTTCAACCACTAGTTTTCTCTGAAATGAATGAGACACAGCAAACTCTTCTAGCCTATTTTACTTGCATTCCACTCAACCAGTGGGTCAAACACTACTTTGCCCACTTTGCAGAGAAGGTAGATTGGATTTATCCCATTCTTCCATTTGAAACACCAGTATTGACCATTTGAAAAGACCAAACACTACAGAATCACAGAATTGTTAGCGCTGGAAGCAGCCCTGGAGATTATTTAGTCCATTCCATTCCAGGCAAGGTCATCTTGGACAGGTAACACAGGAACATATCCAGGTGGGATATTAATGTCTCCAGAGAGGGAGACTTCATGGTCTGCCCAGGCAACCTGTTCAGTGTTCTGCCACTCTCAACTTAAGGAAGTTCTTCCTCACACTGAGGTGAAACTTCTTGTGTTTCAGTTAATGGCCATTAACCCTATAAAAAATGTTTAAATAACAGCTGCAGCTTGATTTTGGATCACATTCACCCAGATATTCAAAAGATATTTAAGAATAGAAGCCTCACTAATCTCCATCCCTAGAGTAAACTGTGAGTTTTACATTCAGAATCATTTATAGATCAGTTTCTGTAGAGAAAAAAACACATTTTGAAGTCCCATACATCAATAATTGCACATACATTTTGCAACTCATTTGCACTTCCACTGCTAAGGGACATTTGCATATATTGAGGCCAGCATGAGTTATTATACTTCTCTTCCCTAATTCCTCATACTACACAGGCCATAGCACTTCACTTTGCAATACTCACCACACTGCAATTTGCACTGCACTAAGGAGAGAAAAACTGCAGGTCCCTTCTTCCCTACCTTCAAAGAACTGTCAGGTTTCTATTTCTAGTGCCATTAACTTCTCTGAAAAACAAGTACTTTCATCTTTTTTGTTGCCAAGCAGTTTCAGCTCCCTGTTCAAACCAACAGGGATGGGGACAGTTGAGGTTCACTCCTGTGAGGTGCTGAGCCAAGACTTGTGCTCAGGAGTGCTGAAGAGATGAGAGAGGCTCATGGGCTCTGTGAGACTCCTCTTCCCTGCTTTTTTCCTACTGGGAATGCAACCCAGGGACAGCAAAGGCATGGTAAGCAAAGCCGTAATGGCTACCTATAAATTGAGTCTTAGAAAGACATGTTTTTCTTCAAGTGGTTGTTATTTATGTATACAAGTGTATTTTTCCTTTACTTTTCCCAAAAGAAATGACATAATCTCCAAAATGTCATAAAACTTGCAGAATGCACGTTTTTATCCAGACAGTTTCAATTCTTTGTTTTGTGTTTTGCAGCTTTTAATGCTCCTGTTCCTAAAAAAATACTATCAAGCAAGAGGATATTTACAGACCAGGCGGATGATGTTTTTCTTTCATCAGCTATCTTAGAGGGCTAATTAAGAAATAGAGCTGCAAAATGGGAATCAAGGAAAAATAGGAAGTGTGCTTATTAACAGCTCTTTTGTTTGCATTTCTAATTGCTTCCTTCAAATACTTTGTCTCACCTATTACAGCCAACAAGAGCCCTGGTGTAACTCTGACTCCAGTTCACGGTGTGTTTCATTCGTGGGGGGGCGGGGGGTAACCGGGAGTCTGGCACATGGGGAATTCTGCAGGTGGGGGTGATACTGAGCTCAGCAAATATGCCACATCAGCAACATGCCAGGCCTGTGCACCTCGTGTGGCAGCACCGACCCTTTCTCCTCACTCCATCCCTCACTCCTATCTGATCCCGTTTTAACAGCTAGAGGTGATGAATGATGAATTAAGTATCCATTCCGGCACAATCCTGAATGCAGTCATGCATACCATTCAAAATTTTCGGTTATTCGGTGTCAAGCTCCAGATATTAGGAGGAAGAATTTGCAGCGCAATATTGGTAGGGTAAAAAAAAAAAAAAAAAAAAAAATCAGCCTGTCTCGTCTGCTGACGAGGAGAAGATTGGCTGCTTAAATTCTCCAAAAGCAGCCTTCAATTTTTTATCTAGCTATTTATAGAAAAGTGCAGAAACAGCTGAGCTGAGTGAAGTGATGTCACTTTTGCTGGGAGGACGGCTCGCTCGGCAGCATGCCGAGGCGGCAGAGTGTGCTGGAGGCTGGGACCGCAGCCCCACTGCGCGAGGAGCTGGAAAAGTGGGCATTTTTCAGCTCGGCTGATCAATACGGCATTGATGGCTCTCGGCTGACCTTCAACCCCTCCGGAATAGCAATGGGCAGACACTGCATCTTGCAGGCTGCGAGGGCTGCTGCGTGTTAGCTACCAATTTTGCAATCGATCAAAAGTCATCTTTGTCAATAAAGCTGGAGATTTCAAGCAACGGCAAGCAATTTTGGAAAGGTCAGGGCTGGGTTTTTATTTGTCCGACCTCTGCTTTCAAGCAGAAGCACGGTCCCTTATACCCATTAACAGTAGTAAGAAAATTTAAGAATTTTTTTTTTTTCCCCCATCTTCCATGTATTTTTAGTAAGCCTTTGGGCATTTTCCCTGTCCCTAAAAGAATACGGTTGCGTGGCAACGTCCCCGGTTGCCATGGCGACTCGGTGTGTAAGCAGCTGCCGCAATCAGCATTAACTCCAGGCTCGCAGGTTTGTCATTCCAATGCATAGGGAGGGGGAGACAAATAGGACAGCAGCGCAGCGCCGTAAAAGGGAAGTCACCTAGATAATGTCACTCACAAACATATGTTCCCCAATTATTCTTTCCACTGTTTTATTGCCGCAATTATAGCTAAACTAAGATTACAAAATTATATGGTTTTAATTTGCCTCCGTCGACTATGTTTCACTTCCATTAAAATGAAGTCTAAACCCATTTAAGTAGCAAACTGTTGGCTCTGCAAAGGATGGGGGATTTTGGTTTACCAGTGGGTATTTCGAGGACTAAGTGAAAAAAAATTCCTTTAGGAATCTTGATATCTAGGCAAAATGAGGCACCGCCCTGGGCGCTGGAGTGCCTGTCTCTTTTGTGCTGCCTTGAACCCCACAACACAGCCACCACCGGCGATGCTGGCAAGGACCATCCTCTTACTCTTCACCTGTCCCCTCCAAAAAACATTTGGAAGTTTTACATTTAACCATCTGAAAGTCTGGCACTGGGCTGAGTCCACCAGCTGCTGCAGCATCCTGCAACGCATCCTTGTGAGATTGCTCCATTTGAAGACCCCTGCAATAAACAGATGCAATGGGGTTGACTTCAAAATTAAGTAACGCAGCATTAACCCGGAATTTCCTTACATCGGCAGTCTTCAGACTATCCTTTCATATTCCTCAAGCATACTTTATTATCTTTGTTTTAGAAGAAGTTCCATTTTTCTCTGTGGCTGCCTGGCTGCTCCTGATCTTATTAAAAAACAAAAGTAAAGCACATTAGGAAGGGTATGGCAGGTGATGAAATGCACCTCCACAGCTATTCTGCAAAAACCTACACTTTGTGTTAGTAAGCCACTTTGGTTTGGCTTTTTTAATGTATAAGTGGAAGCATTTAATCAGTGTTAAATACACACATTTGCACAGCTGTGCTGTTTCAGTTGTGTAAGCAAGAATCTATTCACGATTTAAAATATTAGGCCACAGAGTGATGCTGGCTCCCTCAGAAACAATTCCACATTATGGGAAAAAGTGGTGTAAATGAGTAGATAAACATAAACTTGACATTCAGATCCGTATGATTTATTTACCAACCTTTTCAAACAACCAGTTTTTGACCCTGTTAAATCCTTCCATTATATAAGGGCATTTATTACTGTGGATTTGCATAATTAAAATATACATGCCCAGTCACCAATGTTTATAACCTATACTTACTCAGATTCTTATTAAGACTTGCATCAGAAACACAGCTCTTTCAAGTATCATTTTAATTAAAAGATAAATAAAGCATGGTATTTTTTATTCTAAAGGAATTTACTATCAATACCAAATTGTAGCTGAAAACACGTTTTCATTTTTCACTCTGGCAGAAATGGCTGAACACATATCTATTGAGATTTGCAGGGTAAAAACCATGTTCCTTAGAAGAGACTTTGCATGGCAACATTTTAATAGAAACTTCCTTCTATAATCAAGTTACAGTCTATAAACCCCTGAAAATAGGGGTTTATAATGAAAATATGGCTAGACCCTTCACTACAAAAATGCTAGCAGGTGCTGTTATAATATACAAATCCAGATAGTGTACAGTGACCTATTTTCAAAACCAGGCCAGGCAAAATGACATCAAGAAATTGAATTCCTTGCCCTTACTTTAATAGTGTCTTGTCATGCAATCTTCAAATCAGGACAGGTGATCATTGCAAAACAATCCCTAACCCGAGGGACAACAGGAACGTTCTCAGCATTAATACCTTGGGCCCATCACACTGCTTACAATAATTGGATGATTGCAGAGGGCAGGTATAGACCATTCAAATCAAAAATATCCTTGGACAAGGGGTTATTTTGCTCTTTTTAAAGTTAGAGGCCAAAATAAACATTAGAACTAAATTCTGCCCTATTTTGTTGTGTCATCAAAAATAGCTGGTAACTGGAACAACAAACTGCGCTGCTAAAAATATGATGGTAGTTATGCAGGGATATTTAAAATAGATTAGCATATGGATTAACTCAAATTCAAAACTGACTTTAACCCTTCAATGACTACAATCCTTTCTCCCAGTAGGGCAATTCTGCAGCATCAAAGACAAGCTTAGATCCTGAGTGTCAAGAAAACTTTTGTCTGGTAAAAACAAGTCTGCCCGCTACTGTTTTCATTTATAGTGGGGATTCAGTGGTATCTAAACAAATTTAGACAGATCAAATAGTTTATGAATTCTTTCACCATATTGTCGTTTGGGTTTTTTTAAACAATGTCCATTTCAGAAGCCTTTATTTATTGCGGAAAGTATACTCAGAAGCTACAGAGTAAGGCCCTGGAAATTACTGCAAGGCAAATATATAAGATTGCAACCCTGTGTGCCTGTACTAAATCTAACAGAAATGAGCAAAATATTTTCAGAGCAGGGTAGAAAGACTCAAAATTGAAGAAATTTTATTATGCAACAGAAAATAAGTTTTCTTAAAGTAAATATATTTTTTGAGTAACAAACAACAACTATTTCCCTGCTGAAAAGAGCTTATTTTTTATCAAAATAATCCAGTTCTCTAAAATAAATTACCTTTGCAGCAGGGACTCAGAATTCATATTTTGTTACGTGTCATTTACAAAATCCTATATTTTGTTGAATTTATTGAGAAATCGGGATACAAGTACAGTCAGAAATCATATTAAATGGATAGCCCAGAATTTAAAATGTCAGATTTGCAAAATTCTTCCTCCAATCTCATTTTTTGCCAATTGTAAGATAGTTGTTTGTGATTTAAATAACTGTAATAATTAAAATAAAGCAGTGTTCAAAGTTTTCTGTTCTAGCCAGACACAACCATCCGCTACCTCTTTCAAAACACTCTCCCCACAGTGACCTTATTTTCAGTCACCACAGACTGAAACCAAAATTTTGGTGTTTGCATTTGTTTGATTGTTTTTAAATACGGATTCCCCTAATTAATGGGGGCATTGTGGGGTTTTTTAATGCTGAACCTTTATATCTTGTTGTATAGGAAAAGGATGTTGTTTGCTAAAGTGCAGAGTGCTAGGTGTTTGAATACTTTGACCAAAATACCTGTATTAAAACTGCTGCAGTGGTAGTAAGGCATTTGGGGGTTGTTTTTAAGCAAAAATAAAAAATCACTTATTTTAATGTTTTCCAATAAGATGTTTTGAAATAGAAATGTACTGAATTGCTAAAAATATTTGGGAAAAAATAACCTGAGAACTACAAGCAGCATTGCTTGGAAAATCTGCTGTCCACAATGGAAAATAGCTCAGAGTGGTGGCCCCAAGAAAATTTTCCAGAAATACCCAGTATTCCTCCTCAGGCCAGGCACAGGGAAGTCCTGTGAAGGTCCTAAATAAGAAGCTAGATTCCCTTCCAAGAGATAGAAATGGGACCGCAACAGAGCCAAAAAAAAAAAGGACTGAAGAACATTCCCCTGTGTGTTCCTTCTTTCTGCTGAGGTTTCCCTTACAAGGCAGTGTCCGGTCTGAGGCAAAATGCTCCCACAAAAAGCAACTGTTTGGCAAGCAGGGAGCTGCATACAGCTCTGCCCACAGCTCCTGCTGACCTGTCATCCTGCAGACAGCCAAAGAGGGAGAGAAGTTACTGCCACAGCTAGATGGAAACTGCCTTTGCAAAAAGGGATGAAAAAATCTTGCTTCTACAGAAACAAAACTAACAGTCATTTCTTTGCTCCTCTGCAGAAACATGCCAGGTAAAATTCTTTCTGGAACAAATATTTCCCTGAGGTGAAATGCACATCAAAATCACCAGGAGTAGCGTTTCAAAATCTAATATGGGTGGCAGAACCTAGCTGCTACTGACCTGTACAAAGACAGAAGAAGAAAAGACACAAGTATGGCATCCAGTAGCACTAAACCTGTCTCTTAGGACATTCTCTGAACTGAGGTTACCTCTCACACTACTTAAAACAGGAGAGAGAATTGCCTGAAGTGTTAGCATATAGATGCTGCATCAAGATGCTAACACAGGAGGGAGGTGGCAGGGGGCAGAGTGGAGAGTAGAATTTCTGGCAAAGAAATTTAATGGTTATCATTTGCTCCTAGCTTCAATTTAAATGTATTTTATCCTCTACCATGTATGCTTTAAAAAAAGGTTTCTGTTCTCTAATGAAACTTTTGGTCAATTTGGAAGGGGGAAATCTCATAGATGTTATGGATTTTGTTCAAAGTCAGTTAATAAAACCTCCTTTTTCAATAGCATTTTGGTGTAATCAGACAACCTTATATTGCTATTATCAGATGAACCTGCTCCAATACAAGAATTTTATTACTTGTACATAAGGTTTCAAGGAAAATATTTTGAGAGACACAATGATTGTTTAAATAAATGTGAAACATAAAACATCCGAATGTTGCTTCATGTAAAAGTCAACGGTATAAAAGATCATAATTAAAAAAATATATCTTCCACTTACACAGCAAAAGAGCTGTGATGCTCTGACATTCTGGGGCCAGCATTCATATTTCCTGCTTTCAAAAATCAAAAGAGAACCGTGGGTGTTTGTTCTCCAGTTACAAACCCGTGAAGGTCTTGTGCACACGCATATCTGTGCGTGTGTAGGCAGACACGCACGCATGCAGGCACGCGCGCCGGAACGCACACACGCTGCAAAGATGCTTTTTGTCTCCTGGGCCAGTTCTGCTCTACAGAGATCATAAGATGCCTAGCTACCAAGAGGAATATAAAGAACAATTATAATATTTAAAACAACCATTTTCCTTTCATATAGGTTTGACGGCAACTGACAACCATTAGGGGGAAAAAACGGATTTTTTTTTTTTATAATTCAACTAATAAGTAAAAAAAAAAAAAAAGAAATCATATTTTTTGAATAATTCTCCCTCTTTCTCCTCAGAAATAAAGAGTATGCCACTGACACTGAAATTTCCACCAAATCCTAGCTGTACTTAACATGGCTGTTAGCAAATTAAATCATAAATGCACACACAAAATTTAAAAA
This sequence comes from Chloropsis cyanopogon, assembly GCA_013400585.1. Taxonomy (NCBI): domain Eukaryota; kingdom Metazoa; phylum Chordata; class Aves; order Passeriformes; family Irenidae; genus Chloropsis; species Chloropsis cyanopogon. The sequence continues at coordinate 149,767 of WEZZ01020490.1, read as the reverse complement.
AAACTTGCATTTAGTATCTTCTCTTCTTTTTCTTTAATGCACTCTGTCTCCTTTTTTACTTGTTTGGATTTTTTTCTAGTTTTTGAAAACAGCTACGATAATATTCTCTTTTATGCTTTTATTGTGTTTTTAGAATCTATTCTCCATTATCAAAGATGCTACCGAGGGAAGACACTTTACAGAGATTATTAGATTTCGAGAGTAGTCCAACATTGTTCAGAGCTAATAAAACAACCGGACAACTGCAACAGCAACAATATTTGGGCTTCCTGGGAAAATGGTTTTTTAGTCTGTGCCGCAAGCAACACCACTCATTCATTCATTTAGTAATAAAGATTACATTTCAGCATTGTTGTGTACTAAAGAAAAAAAGAATATTAAGAAAGGTTACAAAATTCTTTCAAGGGCAGAAACAAATCACTGTTCCAGTTCAAACTTATTTTTCAGTCCTACACAGTTGAAATGTTTCCATGTGTTACCACAGCACCTTTGTAAATTGCTGCACAAATATTTCACACAGATATTAAATCTACTGGAGAGAAATATTGTATGTATTTTTGTAAATGGGCAAGTGAGAGATACAGGTGCTGGTGTTGAGAAAAGTCAACAGCAGAGAAGGTTTTTAGGTACTGAACTTCCCTCAAAAACTTATCAGAAACACCTGTTCTGTACTCATTCTACAGGTACGTAGATTAAGGTGGGACATGATTTGCCTTGACTGAGGGTCAGTCAGGGGGCAACCTCTGGAATTGGGCACACTGGATGAAGTGGATGCAGAGCTGGGAGTATGAGATGCTCCACCTCTGCACAAGGGAGGACAGAGGGAGAGAGGCATCACCAGTGGCGGGGTTTTCAGGAGACAACCATTCCTTCTGCGTCCATCAAGCAACAGCTCACTCCAGGTCAGGCTGGAAAACTGGTACCTGCAGCAGTGAGCTCACAGCTATGTCAAGCTGCTCAGAGCCTTCTGGCAATTTGTTTTTGGGCTATGGTAATTGTTGCACCTTGGAATTTTGTAAATGATATTTTGGGGAGCCCCTAATGACTGCAGGAGGCTTCCATGCTCATATGCAGCATCCTTAGTAAGCAGCCTAGGCAAATTAAGGCAGATGAATAGCAGGGTGATACTGACCCAAATGTATCCCTATTTTTGTATTTTTTTACAGAAGCAGCTTAATCAGATTGAAAGCTGCTTTTGTAGGCTTTCATAGTAAATGCCTTTTAACAAAAAGGGGAGGGGGATATTCACAGAGCAATGGCAAGAACAGAAACTGGAGGTTTGAAAGACCCACCAGGAGAGGGAATTCAGCCCACTTATATTAAATCAGCTGTTATTTTTTACTCTCCTCCTCCTCCCCCCAAGAATCGTGTACCCAAAAAGAAAATGATGTGAATCCATTTTCAGTACTGATTTCTTTTAATCCCGCAGATCAAAACCATTCTACAGTTTCCAAATGCTTTTTCATTTTAAAGGTAAAACATTTCACAGGAAGATGTGAAGGGTAAGTCTTTCCAATCACGGATTTTAAACTCAGTTGCTTGCAAAATATAATGAACTTCAAAAAAATCGTAAAGGCCCTAAATCCTGAAGACAATGGGGGTTTTGTCATTAATACTTAAAGCAGCAGGATTGTGCACAGTGTAATCAATTGCCCAACAAGGCCCTGGGAACACAATCAAGAAAGGAGGCTACAGGAACATACAATATTTCACTTCTAATAAATGGTCTTTTGAGATAACAGCTGTATAGAGTAGCAATAGACAGAAAGACTATAATGCTAAAGCAGGGATTAGATACATCTGTGTGCCTGTCTGTCTGTCTGTCTGTGGGTTATAAATTCAAGCCATCATTTTCATATAACTTGTCAATAATAGGCATGCTTTGGCACTGTCACAGTTTGCTTCAATTTAAATCTTCATTCCTTAAAAGCATAGTAAAGACTGTTCTATCTTCAAGAGGGTGGAAGGTGGGGGAGAAAGAGGCAGCGGCGTGCCTTCGGTAGACTAATCAGACTGGCTTCTAACAAAACCTGTCTTGGGAAAGCTAAGAAATTACAATAAGATACTTTAAGTATGCCTTCACTGTCAGATACCATATTCTTTCAGTATTTATTTTGCTAACATGTTGTTTACAGTAAATTTAGTAAAATAAAATTAGACCAGTTTCACTGCTGCATGTTAATCAAATTTTAGCCTTTAAAATAGTGCTGAAATGGCTGTCCCTTAATAAGCAGAAAAACTTCCAAATGGTAAAATATCTGCAATACTCCCTCTCTTCCAAATTCAACATACAACTATAATCTTTTTATAATTACAACAGTCAAAGGATTTTGTGCTCAGGCAAATCATACTGGAGGCAATGACGGAAAGAGAAGGAGATGATTTTGGTTCCATTCTTTCCACTTTCCATACCTCCACCTATTTTTGTCAGGTTCTTCCTTTTCCTTCTCTTTTTCCTCTTCCTCCACCCTAAAAATCCCTTAACCCTCTACTTCTCTTTTGTCACTCATTCCATCTTTAACTCAAAACCAAATTTGGATTGTACCCTAAACTGGCCTCAGGGTGGATTCACACAAGATTCTAGGCACGATATGTTCATGTAAATATTAGGGAGACTGTTTCCGCTTTTCATGATGTTCTTAACACAATGTCTTGGGCTCCCAATCACAACCTGTATCCCCTTGTCATTTTAACCCAGCAGCCCACTCATATTTCAGTTCAGTCTCAGGAAATAAAATGATTGTCTCACTGTTCTTGATCACAACAAATTATAATTATTAATGCTTAGCTTTGATTTTATTCTCATAAAGGATCTTATCAGTGGGCTGCAGCTGCTTTCCTGAATGCAAAGAAAATACCAGTTATTAATTATAGTACCATATATCACCCATATGTATGATCACATGTGTATATATTAGTCTGACTAGGTTACAGTAACATGCTGATTCTCTGAGGACAACCTATGGGGTGGAGGTAAATGTTCATGGGAAGGGGAAAGAGTGTGCATCTGATGTGATTACAGTTCTGATTAGCATAGAAACTATGTTAAGCTCCTTCTACCACCTTTATAAAATTAAGAACTTATGTTTTGGTTGCCTTTTCTCCTTGCACCTTTGCCTGGGAAATAAATTGAATGAGGATTGATTGGTAAATAACTTTTTCAAAACAGAAAGGTTGCTGTTATGCTTTCCAGTATCCCTCACATACGCATTAGGTAGCTTTCTCCCCTGGAGTGCCAGAAAAAAACCATGCATTCCTTCTTGCTACAAATCTGTAAATCTGAAAAGAAGAGGCCACATGAATAGGAAAGCTCTTTATAGAACAAAAAGCATGGGGTGTTATTAAGTAGGTCTTTAAGCCCTATTCTATTCATAGTAATTAAAGGATCAGATCAGGTTAATGTGAGGACCTAGGTCAATAAAGTACTGTAGGTTCACCCTTTTTAATCCTTCTCAATCCTACAGGCTGGGTTTCTGACTGCTCTGTTTGATGCACAGAACTGCTACAGGTGACAAAGATGTGCAATGATTTGTCAAGAAAAGTTGAAGCTTGTATCAATCCCACTGTGCATTTTTTGGGCACAAGTGGAAGGTTATTCTTGGGGTGAGGTAGATGGCAAACTTTAGTCCCATACTATTTTCACTGTGCCAGCTGGTAAAATAACTTGCCAACTGAAAAACTTGAGAGAATATTTTGGGCTTGCAGAGTAAATCTGCAGTTCTTTAGAAAGTTTAGAAGTATTTTTATATCAGCCTTTCTATACGTGCATGTCCTTTGAAATCCCCTCCCCTTTTGTCGCCCCCATTAGTGGGTGCCTATTGCAGGACATTCCTGTGTCTGAGCTCTGGATCACAAAGATCCAGCATTTCAGAGCAGAGGTGTGAAACCCAGCACAAGGAACATTCAAGGAGCGCCTTGCCCAGCACAGTGGAGGACCATGCATGATTTCACTGAGCAGGTAAAGCAAATTTTGATGGGGACTGCCCACCAGAGCTGCAATGAAGTAGAATTGGAGAGCAGAGGATTGCTCTACTCTCCCTAGACATATCTCTTGAAGAAATCATCTGGCCTACGGCAACCAGTCAGCATAAATATCTGCTTTGAAGTAATTTGGAGGATTCTCAGCTCCACATGAGCATGTGTCAATTATGCAGGTCAGCCACCATAAAGCATTGGTGGATTTTGCAACATACTAGAGATTAATCTGATGGCTCTATCTGTAGGTTCAGTCCTGCATAACAAGAATGCCACATACTCCTCTCTGAAAAATTCCAGCACCTCTGAAGCCCACAGTAAAATCCTTACTGGCTTCTGCCAATACAGGGCTTTGCCATGTCTTCCTGATTTTCTGACCTATATTTTGATCCAAACTTCTCCTGTAGGGCTGACCATTAGGAAAAAATCTTATTACACTTCTTCCCCTCTCTTCTGACCCTACAAAGCCCTCATTATCTAAGGCAGGAAATCAGTGAGAAATTGTGCTTTGCAAATTACTCAGCCTAACAAAGAGGTGGATCCTGACATTACACTTCAGAATTATGGCTGAAACTGAGTGGAAAGAAAGACTCTGCTCACAAGTGCAGATCTTCTTTTGCCAAAGGACTACTCACCTTTTTTTGTTCTCGTAGTATATATTCAGATATTATTTTTTCTGAAACTTTACTGAA
>WEZZ01020490.1:129937-145024 GCA_013400585.1 Chloropsis cyanopogon | reverse complement strand
ATGGCGTAAAACACATAGAAACAATTTTCTCTGATAATTTCCCAAAGTTTCTGGTGTAATTTCAGTGTAATTATTGATATTAATTCCATAAGCTTTTAATGGAATATCTCCAGGAAAGTTAGAACATTGGGAATTTAAATTATTTGCTCTACGGTCCCTAAAATAACAGGTAAATTGAAACCATGGAATTTTAAGAATTCCATTTTAATGCAAGATGCTGTATTCTTTGCTCATATGCAATAAATTAGAAGTGCAAGAGAAAGCTAAGCCTCTGGGGAGAAAAAAAAAATGCCATAGTGCATATTTGCCCTCTGTATTTCCTTCTTTCTCTCTCTCTGTGAGCAGTTTATAAAATCTNAAAAAAAAAAAAAAAAAAAAAAAAAAATAAAAAAAAAAAAAAAAAAAAAAGAGCAGAAAAACCAAACCTAACCAAACAATGTTACGGTAGGGAAAAGACTGATACCTTTAAAGACTGAGGCAGAAAAGAAAGCAGAGGGACTCCATTATGAAAGAAAACGTCATCCCAAGAAAATCAGAAAAATAAAATAAAAATAAATAAATAAAAAGAGAAATCACCAAAAACGTTAGTATTTGAATGATGTGAACTCTGGTAAACGCCAGCATGCAATATGGCAAAAATGAATCAATCAGTTCAGCTTAGTTCAGCCTCTGCAACTGGCCATCTGGCGCGAAATCAACCAAATGTAGCCTTGCATATTCATCTTCATTTTCACAAATACTCAGGAGAATGTCATTCTAGGGCAAAATAAAATTAAATCACCATAATTTTAAGACATCTTTTCCTCTCATGCTCTCTGGAGATTAGCATGTTTATGTGAGACTACTCACTGCTATAGGGTTAGCAGGTAATTTCCAAGGGAATACTCTCCTTCTGATATTTAAAATCACATTTCACTCACTCGGGACACTTAAGCACAGATTTTGTGGTAAACATTCCAAAGCAAAAATCACATGGGAAGTTACTGTGACTACATGGACAGATTTTTTTCCCCAGGATCAATAAAGAGGTATTCTGAATTTATCTTCCACAGCCATCCCAGGACACACCTGTGTGACCTACTGATGTGGTGGGACTGTGCTGGATAGATCTAAGGGCAAGTCTGGGCCCTTAATCCTTAAAGCAGATCACAATAATTGACAGAAGACACCTGAAGAACGAGGACAGAACCAAATATCAGCTGTGATTAAGACTGTTACCGATTTGGTACAGGTTTTGTCTATACAAATCACAGTGATGAGCACAGGGTGAAATAGAAATCAGTATGAAAAAGATCAGGAGAAAGGAAGTAAAAATAAGCACTGGACAGAGCCTCTATGTGTCACCACCCCTTTAGAAGCTGCACTACACACAGTTCTTTATTCAAGGTAACTCAAATAATTGCCAGTCAGGATACATTATTTGGGGCTTTATCTTTTGAGTGCTTGAATTAATTCTAACCACAGTTCATCTAGAAGCCTTAGCCTTAGGTTTATTTATTTATTTTATTGGGTTAGATGCTCCCAGAGTTGAGCTATTTGTTTTGTTTGATGGTTGAGGATGGGAGTTTGATTTGGGTTTAAGGTTGGTTGCTGAATATTTCCTTTCTTGCAGCATTTCAAGTATATTACATGTTAAGAAATAGAACAAAAGTTATCCAAAGTTTGACCAAAAAATTACTTCATAAGCATATCTTCCAGTGTTGATATTTTCTTTCCTAAGTGCTATCTTACCACCAAAACAAAAAATGAAGCCTTAAGGTGCTTCTGCTGATACCATCTCCTTGCTCTTGTCCTAGAGCTGTCCCACTTCATTTGATAAGGAATAGACAAATGCCCAGCCTCATTTGAATAAATATGTTAAGCAAATGTTAAACAAGATGCATGAAAAGGCAGTAAGTACATTACAACTTCAGGCTGCTAGGACATGCTAGCTCAATGTGGAACCGTGTTTCCATTCAGACAGGGAACATGAAACAGCTAAGGCCAGTTAATCTACTTCTATCTGTCTTAAGGTTTTAAATTAAAGCCTGTCACAATGGTATCTGACAGAAATCCTTCCTCTTCTACTTACTTATGCTATGTACAAAACTGTAAACTCTAAAAAGGCCTCCTGTAAAATCTACATACAGTATACCAAATTAAATATAGTTTTACTGACTGGATTTTTCTTCTGGATATTTCTTAAAATTACATTTATTTTGTTCTGTTGTTTACAATTTGGTTTTGTCTCTTAACTAGAAAAGACCAGAATTGCATTTATTATTTTTTCTTTTCAAACCTTGTTATATTAATAAACTAAAATAGATGTCAGCCACCATGCAGCAATAACTTCATTTAGTTTTCAAATCTGTCTGAACTTTGATAATCACAAAACAATAATGTGTTGAACAGAGTATGTTTCCATAAGAAAACCTCAAAACCCAGCATAAATCAAACAAAAAACCCACAACAAAACGCACACACACATACACACCCCTCAAACACAAGTTCTTGGCAAACATTAGACTTGAGAATCAATTACAGTCCTTGTTTTTATTCCGATATCACTGTGATCACAAAAATTGCTACACTTCTACTTACAATTGTTTATTTTAGTATGTCACCAAAAAAAGAAGTATTTACAAGAAATATAGTAAGCTGTTACAAAATGTTTTGTATTTGTATACAAATACGTTTTTGCACATCATCATTTTTTTGTTTACATATTGGTATATTAGCAAGATGACAACTCTGTTTTTAGATTAAAACCAGCCATTTATAAAGCATGCCACATAGGATTCAGAATTCCTAATTCTGAAATTGCCTTTGCCAACTATGTGGCACAAAATTCATGTTTTATCTTCAGGCATGGAGAGGTTTGAAATAAATATTCGGTGCTGTTCTGAAGAAAAGCTGGTGCATCGCTTCGTAACCTCACAGAGAGCCCTTACACAAACAGTCCAAACTTACCTAAAGCCACAACAATGGCTTCAAAAACTGTAACTTATATGACCAATCTCATCTTAAGTATCTCAGATCTGACCTTCTATGAGAAAGACAGCTTTTTGCTAAGCATAACTTCCTTTACTAACTCTACTTGCTTCCCTACTTCCTGAGGACAAGAAAACCAGTTTATGGTTGGTGTACTAAAGCTTTGTGTTATATGTTAAATACATGCAACTTCTGCTAACATTTGGCAAGTTTTTCCTCCTTTTTTTTTCCTAGGATGACAAGAGATCCTAAGATCTAAAAAAGTGTGCCTCTCATTTCAGCTTAGTCAAATTATCTATTTGCATTTTCCTACTTTCCTATTGCCTGCAATCCAGCACAATCACTTGTAAGGTACAATATTCTATAAGGTAGAATGCTAATGCTCTCAAGAACTGTTGAAACTCATAGTTTAGAATCCTAATATAAACCATGATGAAAAAGCTGTAGAATAATTTTTTTCTGTAATTATGCCAGTATTTTGATATTTAGTAGGCTTTTCTCCTTTTTTAAACACATGTGTGAACTTTTCGAACTTGAAATAGTGAAATTGTTATTTACTCAAAACAATGATGCTAGATTAATTTCTTCATAAACATAACAATTTTTGCTTTATAATCTGTCATCCATTTAATATTGGTTAGGATTTCTGATTAATTACCTAATACTTTTCAAGAAACCCTTTGAACAGGCTCATTAAGGAGCCTGGAGATCAGAAGATCATTAAGAAAAAAGCTTACAAACATAACAGAGAAAATAGTAATCCACATTTTATTGCTATTTGGCCTTCAAATACAACTCTTGCTGTAACTTACAGTCTTTTAACATTTGAACATCAAACACAATGAACTGCACATGAAGCTGCATCATGTAGTTTTTAGCTCATATTAGACTGAATTTTTTGATATTTATGTCAAAGTCAACATCATTGACACTGATAGGACACACATTACTTCCTAGGTGATTTCCTAAAAGATCTTTTTCAATGATTACAGGGGGTAAAAAACCCCACACCTGACCAAATATTATGATTTATTAGGTGTTCAAATCAACAATATACTCAGTACAGTGACTTTACTATTAGGTCTTTGCTACAGCAGCCTATTGATGTTATCACAGATTAGCATGATACATTCAATGAGAAATTTAAACATTTATTAAAAATTACATAATTTCTATTATTTCTGAAATTTAAATTGTTAGCTATTTCCTAGGAGTCCTACGTCATTGGAGATTGAATACTAGTTAAAATAAATATAAATTTCTTACTGATTGCACCAAAAGGTGGCAAATATTTTAGGGTTCCACACAGTTTCTATTCATTGAGCAGCAGGTGTAAAAAGAAAAATGATATTTAAAGGAATCAAACAGTCTGAAGTTAGACAAATCAGACAAATCAGACAAATGAGTTTGAGCACAACATTACAGAAACATTGGAGAAATTTTCCCTAAGAGACAAAATTTGAAAATGAAAGAGAATAATACCACTTCATGCTGCCCAGTACAAAAGCCTTGAGAATTCTTTCTCATTTCACTTACACCAGTGTTCCTGTGAACTAACTCTGCTAAGAACAGAAATACTTCAGATTTACATTAGTGTGTTAATGAAGTAAGACTTTGGCCCTGAGATTTAGCTCTTTCGCTAGTAATTTATACTCTCATTAGGGATTTATAGAAATGAGAATCTAGGCTCAAATGCTAATTGAGAATTGTCAGTTGTAAATAAGTGCTAACAAGATAAATTTGCTCCTGGTCACATTGAACAGAGACCTGCATTTTGCAAAATGAAACTCTTCCTTTAATATACTGGGGAAAAAAAAAAAAAACCAACCTGGTTAGCAGGATGCAAGCGACTCTGCTGCTCTATTCCCCTGCCTGCTCCCACAGCTGGTGCTGCACCCTCCATCCTTCACCTCTGCAGGGTTTACACGTGGCAGAGGCTGTGTCTGTGAGGTGTGAGCACTTTCTGTAGTCCTAGGGAAGATCCTCTGTTCTCTTACACTGGGGCAAGCAGAGATGGAGCCCATCCTGGAGGAGCCCATCCTGGAGGAGCCCATCCTGGAGGAGCTCTGTGTGAGTGTTGGGTGTCATCACTGGGATGCCGTGGGTGGTCGCAAAGAGCCAAACCCAAGGAGCACCCAAAGAAGAACCAGAGCAAAACCTGGGCGACACAGGTGTGATCAGGTCACCTCAAATCCTGCAGCCACTGGTCAGTCTACATTCAGATTAAACCACAATACTGAGGTAAGGTTCCAATCTCTCTATATTCAGTGCAGAGGGGTTCTCAGGAGTAACTTGAAATCTGCTCACTCTGGTTAGTTAACCTTGGGCAGTATGGCTTAGGTGATATCTCCAGCTGAATCCTATTTTAATTTAAACCAAAGACAATATATGAATTACAATGAAGACATGCTAACTCTTGGATGAATCGTCTGGCTTGTGTAAACCCACAAAAGGCAAACAGAAAATTGGTCTCAGCATCAGGAAGAAAAACTCAGTTTTAATCCACCTTCCCACGTTCTCTCATAAGAAAAATAAGTCCTTTCTCACTCTGGATATCTTTCATGTGGAGACACAATCCCTCATGCAGCCAGAACAAAGCGAATTCCACACAGGAGTATAGTCATCACTAGCAACCGTAACCACCACCCAAATTTTCAATGGTTGCATACTATTTTCTGTGAAGAGGAATTCAACTTCATCTAGTGAATTGCTGTAGGCAGCTATTAAGAAACAAAGCAAAACAAAGCATTTTATGTATTTAAGGAAAGAAAACAACAAGGAATTGCCAGTTTTGTTTTTAAAAGACACGTAATTCAGTGTTTTCAAAACCCACAAAACAAACTATAACAAGAGGCAGAACGTTCTCTGAAGTTACAGAAGAAGCTCCCAGGAATCTCCTCTCAAAACAGAGGCTCACTAACATAACTGTCAGCTTTTTAGAAAATTAAATAAGATTTTTGGGTTGGTTTGGTTTAGTATTAAGGGTCCCTGGTGATGGGCATTACTCAGCATTACTCACTTGTCTTCTGAGCTTTCAGATGATCTTCCCTGGTCACCCCTGTCTTTGTGCAAGGACCCTCAGGCTCTGTTAGCATGCATCTCTGTGAGACAAGGACACTATGGTTTACATTTTACTGGGAGATTACTTGCCAGATGATATACTGAAACACTGCATGGTATAAAGTTTCATAAGACAAACTTTCTGTTTTTTCCCAGGGTGACAGCCTCTTGACATCATCTTTTCTGCTTTTGCAGTAACTTAATGCATCTTTTTTTCAATATCTGTAGTTTCCCTCAGAATAGTTTTCTATTATACCATGTGCTCCAGAGTCTTAGCCTCTGTACAAAGTACAGTAAGTACAAAGTACAAAGGAAAAGGAGGACAAAAGAAGCAGAAAGTTACACTATGCCCCTTCATTGAACATAATCCTCCAGGTGAAGTGCAGCTCTGGTTCAGCACAGAGGCATACCAAGGTTTTCTCAAACTGCCCCAACCAGACAGTAAAATATTGATCTTGGGATGCCTTCTTTCGACCAAAACCTAAAAGAAAGGAGTGAGAAACAGAAAAATAGAGGGAGCCACCAACATTCCTTAGCTTAAATCTGATAATTATTTATCCAACCCTTCTAGGTCAACTGGGTATGAGGTTTCCTGGCTTCTCCTTGGTTCCTGAGCTAGGGAGCTCTTAGGTTAATAGCCCTTACATTTTACCATGTCCCAGAGAGGACAGGGTCTTGGAGACAGAGGCACTGAACTTAAATTTCCCCTCCTCACCACACTTCTCATGTGACCTTGAGCAAGTTAATTAGGATGGGTATCTCAAAGGAATTTGGGCACCTAAAACCTACTTGGTTCAAGGGGAGTCAGATATCCCCTAATGAAGACATTTTCATGATTAACAGACTGCTATTCACCTTCTACTGTATAAGAACTTGTGCCTGAAATGCAGGTACAAAGATTTGGTTGTGTTGTTGTTTATGGATTATTTTATATTTCATTTGGGATGCATTAAAAAAAAAAAGCATCTACAGAAACCAAAAAAATAAGACTAAGAAAAGTGATGCCTCTGCAAAACTAATAAATTCCTGCCTATGGTTGTAACAACCTTAGCACCAGAGTGTACACAACACTGTTTAGTTTACTGTTCTTTAAATGACAGTTTCTTAATCCTTAAAATATTTTTTCATTTTTATGTCTTAAAATACCTATCCTATTTCATCTATTTTTCTAGGTTTTTTTTAATCTTCCTTTCTTTACACCCCAAGTCCTTTGTCCACTTACCCCACAGCAGGGCACACCCTTTTCTCATGGTGGCTAGATTCTATGGTCCCCTCTCCAGCTTTCCAGCCTCTCACCCCAATGCTTTGTGTAGCTACAATTCCTTCCTCTCCCAGCTTATCTCCAACAACTGAAAAATTATTGTGCTGGAATGCAGAAGGACAACATTTTTAAATCAGTTATTTAAAAACCAAAGCAATGATTTAAAACCCAATGTCTCATTTCTCTGTGCACTTAGACATATGCTTTTGTTTGGGTATCACCCAACTTTTAAAACACACCTTTATGTGAAAAAAGTTATTGCTACTGGGTGCTGTCCTGGGTCCCACATTTTAAGAAGGATTTGAAGGGCTTTGAATGTGTCCAGAGGAGGGCAACAAAGGTGGGGAGAGGCTAGGAGGAATGTTTCATGAGGAGCAGCTAAGGACTTTGGGTTTGTCTAGTTTGGAGAAGGAAGTTCTGATCATTCCTTCCTGGTATCCAGGGACAGGACACATGGGAATAGTTCAAAGCTGCATCAGGGGAAGTTTAGAATTAGCATAAGGAAGCATTTCTCTACTGAGAGTATGATCAAACACTGGAAAAGGCTCCCCAGAGACGTGGTTGATGTCCCCAGCCTGTCAGTGCCCTGAACAGCATGCTCTGATTTTTTGGTCAGCCCTGAATTGGTCAGGCAGTTGGATTATATGATCATTGTAGGTTGTTTCCCACTAAAATTGTCTGTTCTATGCCATTAAAATCACTTAAGCACCTTTTCAAGGGAAGGTCCAATTCTGGAAGAGAAAAGTGAACAATAGTCAGGAATAAAGCAACCATTTCATTCTAATGATTGATTTTTATTTTTTTTTTAATTTTTGAATGTCAGAAAATAAGTATCTAGAAAATAAATGGGTTTTACTACCATCAAAAAGGGCAATCACCTGATATTATTGTTGTATCATAAACTATTTTAACAATAAAATAGTTAAACCTCCCATAAACATGTCTCATTAGGGTATTTATTATTGCCTTCAGTCGAAAGAGAAAGTGGGAGAATTTTCACAGACCCAATACAAATGTGAGTTGTGAAAGAAATCATAGTCCCATCCTCTAAGTATACCAAAATATTAGAGGCTGTATGGTTTGGAAACAATGTTAAGAAACTGTGGTTTAGTTTTGGGCAACTGAAATGATACAAAACCAGATGAGATGAAAAGAGCTAGGAATGGATCAATTTCAAGAGTCTTTCTCTCTTCAAGACGGCTTGTTTTTCAAGGAAGAATGTACCTAGATAGTAACACCAAATTATCTCTACAGGTTTTCCGTCAATTTGCTTTATAGGGAATGGAAGAGGAAAAAAAAAGAGGAGAAAATGCTCATCTATTTTTATAGCCATGAACTATGTAAATAATGCATCCAGAACATCTAGATCTCAAAGATGTATTGTGTCCTGTCTTTTAAGTAGACTGTGGATCTCTCAGAAATCAATATATTTGCCATATCTCCCCTGTGAAACGAGATCTATCTGGCAGCTAAAGTCCAAGAGCTTCAGTCTCCAAGCAATCTCTTTATCATACCACTCCTTCCAGAAAAAGCAGCTTATGCTGTAATGTTACTCTGCTCCACTGATTATTTCTCCTTGGAGCAGGATATGCCAATTATTCAGGTGCACAAGCAGGGGAATTTTCTTCAGCATGCAATCCATACACCAAAACTGTTGTTTCATCCATGCTGAATTCCACAGAGTTCACAAATTATTTCAGTTAGGGGACAAATTCGAGCAACAGAGAAATTCCAGAAAGAGACCTACAAGAGTAATAATCTCTTTTTAATTCCAGTGCCAATTCCAGTGGTACAGACACCCTGTTGAGAAACAGGAAACTCTTATACACACTTTCCTCTCCTGCCTACCAGCACAGCACCCTTTGGCTCAAAGCTCTGCCCCAGCTCCCCAGAAAGTGGGTCTCATCCTGTCCACTTGTGTTTTCAGTAGTTACATAAACAAGTTATTATACCTTTGTGCTGAGGCTGGTGCCCAAATTCTGCATGTTATCCCCTGAATTCACTGCACTTGTTGGAAGTTCTGCAATATCTTTGAATGAATAAACACATGGAGAGCTTGTGCACTCAGAAAGTCGGGGACTTTCAAGAGTCTAGAATAAGTCTAGGATAAGTGCAATAACTGGATAACAGTTTAAAAATTAAAAAGAAAGTAAGAAATAGAAAAACTCCATTGACAGATGAATTTTCATCTTAAGGACTATGTTAAATCCCACTAAAAAGGGGAAAGGATTGTATCCCTCAGAAATATTGCTTTAGAGGATCCCTAGAAAAGGTAAAAATGATGCACCACTTACTCTCATGCCAAACTTTGAAAATCTCCCAACAGCTACTTCCTGGTGCAGCTCAATTTGAGGTCCCTGTGTGACACCATGACTTAAAGGATCCCTGGGTCTCTGAGGAGGGGTTACAGCAGTAGAAGTAGACAGAACATTAATACAAGGCTTCTTTTGTACACTGCTAACAAAATCATTACTGGAACTCTTCTCGAGCTGTGGCATCCAGGTTTGAATGGGAGCCTCCTTCAGAGCAGGGTGCTGCACTGAGGGAGGCTCACTCTACTGAGATTACCTAGTGATATGACAGACAAAATTTAATGTACAGAGTTCATATGTGGATTTATACCGCAAATAAGCCCCACATATGTGCACTCAGCTTCTTCTGAGGCTCTCACTGACTGAGAGAGGAGCTCCACCCTGGATACAGGGATTCAGGGTGAGATTTCTGCACTGTCTCCAGTGAGGTTCCAACAAAAAGTCATACTAACATCCTCTGTATGAAAGAGTACCACTTCTAATGAAAGTTGATACCATGAAGCACTCAAGCAGAAATTCAGGAATATAGGTGGTTCTCATGCTGTCTCATGATTTTAGGCTACTACACCTGCTCTGGGCATATGTTTAAAACCTGTATTCTCATACTGTAGCAATTTCCACAAATGCCTTTCATTTGATGCCTCATTTCTCTCCACCTTCAAACACTGCTCACCTTACATTTTGTTTCCCACACTCAGAGAGAAGATGGCAAATTCCTTTATTCAACCTTAGACCCTGTGTTTGACCATTCCTAGAAAAGCCCAGGTGGCCACAGCTTCCAGCCACCACCATTTCCTTAGTCAATAATAACCTTGTACAGCAACACCTAGCTAGAGAGCAGACCATTACAATAACCATGCAGCACAGCTGACCTACACACAATGCTTACTGGGGATGTATAAACTGACCACAAAAAATACAGTCCTGTTGTATCCTGATACAGTCCTGTATCAGAACCTGGGATTAATCTCAATTAGTCAATAACATTTTATTTATCCATTCAGTGTGAGTCACTTTAAACCTCATCTTTTGCCCACGGCTAACACCAGCCAGTCCCTTAGGTGTGAGAGTCCCTGCTTGGTTTCATTTTGTCACCTACTACTGGACATGATGGAGTCTTGATCCTTTTGACATTGTCATATTAATTATCTTCAGTCATACCAAGTTGCCATAGCTGGGTTATCAATGTTCCCTTTGTGATTTAGTATGACCACAATCAAATTAAAACTATTATTACTGCAGAATGCAGCAATTAGCAGACACCTGGATCATGAAAAACAATAGCGCTTCCTATATAGATTCTAATATTGTAGCATAATTTATAACTAAAGCTTGTCTTAAAATAGACTAGGTGTTAAAAACATTATAGGGACTATTCACACTATTAACTGCCATTTGAAGTCAGTATGATTTCTTGTACAAAATAACGTAGCCACATTTAACAAAGGTATCATATGGGGATACACAGTTGCAGGACATTCAAAAATCAGTCTTGTTAGTATCAAGGTGGAACCTTCATTTCCTCTTCTGATTCTGCCTCTTTCACTTTCCCCTTTTGAGCAACCACTTCTCATTTAAATCAATAAAATTACTAGTACTATTTATGTTACAAAGTATTGTTGGAATAGGTACCTCAGGGAAAAGAGAAAAAAATCTGCCCCACAAGGTTTGTGGTCTATAACGGTTTCCTCTCAGAAAAATACCAATGTCTTGCACATATTCACACTGCTCTGGAGATATGCTGAATGGACCTTGTCAATGCAATAGCAAAGGGGTTTTATTACGGCAGAATCAGACCTAGAAATCTCCCACCATAGGTAGGCCAAATCTATTCCTTTAACTAATACGCTCATCTTCAGGAAAGACAGAGTTTACATAAGTAAAAATTTTCTCTTTTTGTTTCTCCATATTTGAACAGCTATCTATATCATAGAATCATGGAGTGACCTGGATTGGAAGAGACTTTCAAGATCATCTCACTCCAACCCCCCTGCCATGGGCAGGGACAGCTTCCACTAGACCCGGCTGCTCAAAGCCCCACCTGGCCTTGAATACTTCCAGGAATGGGGTATCCACAACTTTTCTGGGCAACCTCTTCCAGTACCTCAGCACCCTCACAGTAAAGAATTTCCTCCTATTGTCTAATCTAAACCTACACTCTTATAGTTTGAATCCATTCCCTCTTGTCCTTTTCACTACATAGCCTTGTAAATAGTCTCTATCTATCTTGTAGGCTCCCTTTGGGTACTGGAAGGTCACCCCAAAGCCTTCTCTTTTCCAGGCCAAACAACCCCAATTTCCTGAGCTCTTCCACCTAGGAGAGGTGTTCCACCCTTCTAATCAGCTTGGTAGCCTCCTCTGAATTTGCTCCAACAGCTCCATGTCCTTCCTGTGCTGGGACCCCAGAGCTGATACAGCACTGCAGGTGGGGTCTCACCAAAGCAGAGCAGAGGGACAGAATCCCCTCTCTCTCCCTGCTGCCCACGCTGCTTTGGATATAGCCCAGGACACATTTGGCTTTCTGGGCTGTGAATGACCATTGCTGGGTCATGTCCAACCTCTCATCCACCAGCATTCCCAAGTCCTTCCCTGTAGGGCTGCTCTCAATCTGCTCATCCCCCAGCTTGGACTGACACCAGGGTTGCCTCAACCCAGATGCAGCACCTTGCACTTGGTCTTGTTAAACCTCATGAGATTCCCACACGGCCATTTCTAGAGCTTGTCCAGGTCCCTCTGGATGGCATCCTGTCCTCCAGGTGTGTCAGCAGCACCACTCAGCTTGGTGTCATCTGCAAATTTACTGAGAGTGCACTCGATCCCTTTGTCTAAGTCATTAATACAATGGTCTATCTATAGATCATTACCTATGATTACTCCCAACAGCACAACTGCACAAGCAAAACTGAGAAAAGTTCCTTCTTCACTGGTCTGTAGTTTATCTGCTTCTTTAATGCAGAAGAGATACAATTTCTTCAACTGATTTAGTTTAAACTTTAACACATTTTTTAACAAAAAAATTTACAAAAATTTGCAAGAAAATTGGAGGTTTTGAGGGAAAGGACTGTATTTTTTAATGCAATCTATTTACACATTCCATATTGTATCTTTGACTAAGTGAAAAGGTAAATATTATGACTTGAAGTAAAGTTTTCAAGCTTGTTTCTAATGTTACTGTTAAAGCACACATCATCCTAAAAGAGAAGCAAAGCCTTACTCTGGCAAACCTGCAGCTTAAGCCAGATCTAACACTCCAATACATGTAGCTTTTACACACAATCATTGCAGCCCCTTGCCTTTGTGGATCATGGGGGCAAACAGCAGGCTGGCCAATGTTAATTACAGCTAAATGCACCCTAGTAGGGCAACTGGAGTGCAAATAGTAATGCTGAGATGAGAGCCAGCTCTCCAGGTTTCAATTCAGCACACAATCGCTGTGTGAGTTGTTCTAGCAAGAGTCCCTAAACCTTGAGAGGACCCCAATGTGAGAGGGACACACCCTGCCCAGCGCTGCCGGCAGGATGCTTGCGCAGACCTCGCACACCCTGCACAAGGAACAGGCTCTTGCGTGTTTGTAGCTGCACTTGGGCTTCCCTTTACTGAGCCCCTTTCAGCCCTCCTGATGGTGTCTGTCAGGTCTCAGAATTAAGGAAAAGCTACAGCTCACAGCACAGATGAGGTCAAAGATTAAACCCTCCAGATAGCCACACTCCTCTGTGATAGCACACACAGAGTGTCTTTCTCCTGCCTGGTGAGCTGACCTTCCCTGGCACCCCGTGGGACACTGGATGCTAAAGTTTGTGGAAATCATAGCTTATAATGCACTTTATTTCTTCAAATTGGAGAGAGGGTAGACCATGTAACTCAATCTTCTACGAAGTTTCCCCTGGTCAAGCTAAGTACATGGTTCAAGGGGAGGGAAAAAAGAATCACAGTAGCAAACCTCTGAACAAAATTCTTCTCCTGCCAGGCAGGTTTTCTAACCTCTCTTCCTCATTCTCCACTAAACCAAAGCAGAGAGAACACTCCTTTCTCCATTGCAAACCAACTTCTGATTATTAGTTAATTAATCTTTGTATTCACCTTGTTTGAGAAAACCATAGAATTGAATGTGTGGGAGGACAGAGGATAATTTGAAAGAAAATCTTATATAGGTAAAATAAATGTGACAAAAGTGATATTACATGCAGTGAGGCAAGAACAGAGAAAAAAAATCAATTGGATACAGGAAAAAGTCAAGGATGTTTGTTAACTCAGAGAAGGATACTGAAGAATAGACACCCTAATTTTGAGTAGCAGTAATGTCAGGAATTTATAGCAAGAATACAAGCAAAAGTTCACATCTTTCCTAAAGTTGTAGAGAATTTCATAGTAGTGCCTTTCAAATGTAACAGGTTTGGACCTTTGACAATAAAGTGTTAAGCCTGACTAATCTGGAGGAAATATTTAAAACTCATCCCAACCATTCATGGAAATTTTTAAAAAATGCCAATCCACACACACATTTCAATCCTCCTGTCCAAAGTCAAGTTATCAACCCAAGGGATAAAAGAAGAAAAACAGAGCTGTGAACTCTGAAACCAATACTTTTAGAGGTGAGCTGGTCTCTGGGGTTGATAAAATATAGCTGAGTGTCCTTGCAAAGGCAAGGGAACTGATATCATTATACTTGCAAACTATTTTAAATCACTGTAGAGTATTAATTTTCTAACCTTGCATCATCTGCTGTTGTTGGCTTGGCTGCTTCTCTGAACTAGTCTCTGGGAATTAAGAATGCTGTTCTTAACAGTGATCCCAAGTCTGCTTACAGAAACCTGCTCAGCTGTAAAGTATATACAAAGAGTTGTTTACTCAGAGTTCAATAAACTTTTGGGTAGCTGTTATTTATCACGAGCAGTTGACTGGCTGCCTTTAAAAAGGAAGGGAAAGAGGAGAAATGCTCCATAAAATTTGACTAGGCTGGGTATTACTAAAAACCAGGTAATTTCAAATTCCATTTAAGTAGACTCATTAAATTACATGTTTTTTTAGAGCACTGCTTGTTTTCCTTCACACATACCATGATCACTGTTATCTGGTGTTTCCCAAATAAGTGTCTCAAGGCACCCAGTAAAGCCATTAATTGACATGGAATAGATCAGATTGTCTCTCTCAATGGAAACACAAAAAAATATTCTTAGTTCATATTATAAATACTAGCTCTTGAAAAGCATAAAATCAATGCAACATTTGTTGCATTAATAAATGCATCTAAGCATTAATTACTAATAAATAGTTTATTGTTCCTGCGGAATTCTTCATTCGACAGAATTGTGTTCCAGAAAAAAACCCCAAACCACTAAATCTTGATTCAAATAATCTGTAGTCATTAAAATCAGCTTTTTTTGTCCCACAAAAAGTTCCTGGTCTGACAGAAAAGGCATTTAGTTTTCAGAAATTCTTAAATTATTAAAAAAAACAAAACAAAACAAAACAAAACAAAACAAA
>WEZZ01020490.1:76676-91900 GCA_013400585.1 Chloropsis cyanopogon | reverse complement strand
TTAAATGGGCTGTTAAAATAAATAAGCAAATTACTTCTTAGAACCACAGCACACGGTTCCAGTCAGAATAATGTAGAAGGCATGACTTATACTGAGAAGATTTTTAAGCCTGTTATCAAAACTATTAATCATGTCTTGTCTAACAAGAATCCTGCAACATTATAATTTAAGTGAACATGGTTACTTTTACAAGGAATGCAGATTGCTTTTAAATTGTCTTTCTTATGCAGAAGAAAGTTTGCATTGATGTATTGTATGCATCTCTCCTGACTTCAATCAAATCTGCAGGAAGATGTAAACAACATAAAAGTTGTTTGGAGCAATGTGAGCTAAAACCAAAGCTTTGCCTGTAGAACATGGGGCTACTCCATGCTCCATTTTGATCTCAAAAAGACAGAAAAGCAATATTCCTCTCTTATTTTTGTGAGAGGAGCCTGGATGAAATCCTGTGAACTGGATTTAAAACTTTCAATCAAAATCAGAGAAAATATTTTTCTCAGTGATGGTCTTCTGGTTTACTGGCAAACTGAATTGGGAAACCTCCTCAGATGAAGGTAACAGAGGCAGAGCATTAACTAGTCCTCTAGCCCAAACTATCTAGCTAATCTCACACAAATCCACCCAAATCTGTCTATGGGATATAGTGAAAACAAATAGGTTTATAGGCACTTCAGGCCTACAGTGCCCAGGGTCTACTTGCATTCTCTGGAGCACAGTTTCCTGAGGAGAAAAACCAAGGCAGTCTGTGTCCTGCTAAGGTGCTAAGATCAGCTAGGGTATAAACCAATAAAGTCTGAAGAACACTTACAATGTTACCCTGACCCTCCCGGTATCCACCCCGTGCTTTTGCACATGAGAAAAGATGTCCAGGTTTTGTTTGTGATCAGCTCATGGAGCATGTATGGGATGACTAGGATTCCTTGAAGAGCATCAACTCCTACCTGGTTACTGGTGACAAAAACTGTTTTCTAACTCACCCCCTGAGAGTCCTGCAGTTTTCCATAAGATGTGTCAATAGGATAACCCTGTGAAACATTCCCAATGAAAAAGTGGAAAATTACTCATAAAACAACTTTAGCATAGGCTGTAACTCTTTTTTTTTTATCTTAGCTGTGGAAGGTCCTTCAAAGCCAAGGTCCCTCCCTGCTGGCACTGCATGTGTGGGTTACTCTCAAGAGCTTCTTGGCTGCTATATTTAGACGAAAAAATTGATAGATATCAAAGTTGTGAGGAGCTGAAAAAAAATATGGTGCGTAGCAATCACAACCCAGCTCATTCATAATCCTTGTCACTATTTTTGGAGATGCCATTGATGGTATGCACCCTCTTTTTTCTGCATACGAGTAACAGATCTTCTAGATCAGTGGGATTTCAGTGCAGGAGGCTGAGTGAAGCAGATAATGTGGTCTTGTACTGTTCACCAGCTTCCCATCCCTTTTTGACTGGACCAATTCTCTTCCAATCCTCCTCCTCCTCTCACCTCACCTGGCTTATGCCTGTTGACCTCTGATTCAAAGATGCATTTGGGCATCTAAATGCATGCATGGGAAATTCCTGGTTATAATATTCTCAGGGTAATCTAGTTGCTACTTTTAAGACTGCAGGAGAAGCATAAAGACCCTTAAAACAAACAAACACGAACATAAAAAAAAAATAAATAAATAAAACCCAATATTTAACCCAGCACACTCAGTTTCTATTGGAGCTGAGATCACAGAGTCTCAGCTGAAGGAAACTGATGGCAGGCAGTCAGGAACCAGGCTTGTACATCCTTTCCTTAAACTCCAAAGTGGCTATCCCATTTGATTTAACTTAACAAGCCCCACAGTTGTTAACCTGAATGGGTTCTTGCATAGCTTATCCTTTCTCAGAGACAAAAATAGGGGTAATGGAATTGGCAGCAGAGTGAAGAGCCAGGAATGTTTTGACACTCCAATACCCCAGGATGAACCATCACAATGCAGCACTGTGGACATGAATTTCTAAACATTTTATGAAGAGCCCAGCTCTGAGGGAGGAGTTCCACTTTCAGTAGTGAAACTGTTGCCTAGAATTGAAGGAAAGACTTTCCAAACAATATTAAAAGTGGTAATATAAAGAGCAGCTCTTTAATAAAAGCTTGAAGGTGCACAAATATAGCTGTGTGCTCACCCATCATGAGATCTTCACAATTTTTATAAGTCTAATTAATTAGTATATCTAGCTGGTACATCCAAGAGGAGAAAAGTTGCTCTGGTAACCCACCCTTGGGTCTGCCCCTTGGAGACTCTCCAGGGCCTTCTTTGCCGTATTTCTTGTTGTGTCTTTCAAGTCCTGGTGCAAAACAGGGAGTTCTCATTAGAAATTCTTTTCTTGAAATCAAAACTAAACAGAATTTCAAGAATGTGACATAAAGGGTTAGCTGCTGTTCTGAAGTGTGACAAATATAAGAAAATGCTGTATATTATGCAACTATATATAAAAATCTACAAAGCTACACATCTATGAAAAAACTAAAAATCTTTAGACATCAAAAGAAAAACAAGTATGTAGGGCACTTTTTGTAATTTTGGGAAAAATTAGAAATGCTCAGTGTCATGACTCGCAGGATGAATGTGAAATTGTCTTTTTCCTGAGTGGTAAAGGGAACATCCTCCACTGAGTTCTGTGGTTTTTCATCATTTGCATGAAAGGACAGAGATAATGATCTTAGATTTGGTTCCCCACAAGAAGCAATCCTTCCACCTGCCTTTCGGGGAAGAACCTCCTCCCAGAGCTGCCTATCTCTCTCTATCTGCTCTAGAGGAGCTCCATCTCAGGTTGAATGGTTTCCAGGCAGCTCAAGTCTGGAAAGGTTGATGCTGGTGGTTTCCCTAAACCCCTGGGTCACACCTATGTCTAAAACCTGCAAGGTTCAGGGGCGTTACACTGGGCACAAACATAGAAAGAAGCACTTTAGATTCCAGGGCCAGAGGCTTAGTATATCTTCTAGCACAATTTCTAAGCTGACAGTGCTGTC
This sequence comes from Chloropsis cyanopogon, assembly GCA_013400585.1. Taxonomy (NCBI): domain Eukaryota; kingdom Metazoa; phylum Chordata; class Aves; order Passeriformes; family Irenidae; genus Chloropsis; species Chloropsis cyanopogon. The sequence continues at coordinate 88,902 of WEZZ01020490.1, read as the reverse complement.
TTTGCTGCTTTAATGGCTTTTATGGAGATGTGGTCTCTGCAGCTACTGATAGGACGAGAACAATTTTCTTGGTCTTGCATTCACAGCACTTCCTTTAGAGGAATTATGTATTTTCCTGGTTTGAACAAATAAAATAGCATTTGGGCTATATGTTTCAGATGATTAAAACACATTCACTTCTGGTACTGCTTATTCCCTGCAAGAGGGAGTGAATGTTTTCGGATTATGCACATAGCTAAAAACCCATAAATTTTGTCATTCATATCCATAAGCAGCATGGCAGGCTCGCAAAAGCTATTACTTTTCAGTTACACAAGTGTGTTAAATTACTCAGTCAACTGACATCTGGCATGAACTATAAATTGCTCTCAAAATTCTTTTAGAAAGATTATTATATTATTATTAATTTGCTGTGTATGTCAAAGCATATCACACACACAGCAATCCTGAAATTAATTAGCATTTTCAAGGATCACACTGAAAAGGCCCACAAAGCCAGCAGAAATAATCTCCAAGATACTAGAAGGTTAAGCAGTGCTGGCACAACTTGTCTTCAACTTATTTACTTCAATCCATCTTTAAGAATAAAACATAAAACCCATTTTTTTAAACAAGCTCTTTGTCACATATCCTTAACTATTACAAATTAGGCTCAGAGGGTAAAATTTCATTGGCAACTTATATTCAGTAAAAACAAAGCATTTTGAAGAATGACAGCATTTTTTACTCATTTTTCCAGCAATTCAAAGCTACCATGTTAAGATACCCAGTTAAATATTGAAACACAACTATTTAAGTAAAATTTTTGACACAGGACTCATTTCCAGGTTTGCTGTGGCCCTTCAAAATACCTAGATAGGAAAGCAGGGTAATAGTTAAATGAAACTATCATTTGATAAAATTTCATTCAACGTTGTTTCAAATAAAAATCTTGTTCACGGAATAAAAACAAAGTTAAATTCAATTTCATTCAATGTTGTTTCAAATACAAATCTTGTTCACAGAATAAAAACAAGGTTAAATTCAAACGTTTTATGAACATGATTGCTTTTCAGCACATGAGCAATCCCGGTGAATTCTTATGGAAATTTTTGTTTTACTGCTTGTTTCAATTTTTCAATAAAAGCACAATGACATCTCACCCAAAGACCCTCAACTGAAGGATTGAGAGCTACAGTAAAAGTCAGACACCTGAAGCAGCTGGGGTAGGCTGGAATCACAGTTGTCTGGGCACCCTCACTGCATCCTCCTCGCAGCATTGGCGGCACAGTCACAGAAATATCACATGAAATCCTTTCCCCAGCCATAACTGAAGCAGACAGCTCAGCAAGAGTGAAAGTAATATAGGAAGCCCAAATTTGGTAGTTCCTGCTTCCAGGATTTTAGACTTTGCAAATTACCTTAAATGTATTTTGCAATGATCCTGGAATATGTTCTAGCAAGGAGGTGTTGGATGCCCACTCACCAAGTTGTTGGAGGCTTCACAGATTTTACCACTCATCTCTATGCACCACTGAGAATAACTTTACATGAATATAGAAAACATAACCTTTAAATAAATTCAGGATTATTAACTCTCTTCTACCCAGCAACTAAAACTTTCATTTCCAGAAATATCATATTTCAGGGTTGAGTATAACAAAAAATATCGGTGTTAGTAAGTGATGCCAGCTTGCAGAATGAAAGCACCATCATTTTCTAGATCTCTGAAGGCTTTTTTCAAAGGAGTGCAGATGAGAACAAATTTCTCAATGTGACTCCACAGCTTTTGCTTTGGATTTAAAAGAGGAATGGTAACAAGCTTTAGGCGGAGGTGAAAAAAGCCTTCAAAAGTGTCATAACTCAGCATAACTCACACAGAAACACCTGCCTGAGCCTGTGGGAAGCCTGAGACCATGCCATAAAAGTGAAACAACAAAGAAAAAAAAGAATTTATTTCCTGAATCTCTTCTCTGAACAGCCAGTAGTGCAAATTACAAGTGGCACAGTCAGCAAGATGCCCACACTGCCTCTGTGTGTATGGAAACCAGAAGTCTTTCATCACTATGGGGTTTATCCACATCACCTACTTGATGCAAAGGCAGGTATCAAAACTGGAGGCATTAATTTTTCCCTATGGGGCGCTATCTCCATCAGCTGACACTACAGTGAGTTTAGGCTACGTGAAAATTACCATTTATCACAGCCTGAAAGGAGCAGATCCATACAGTGAAACAGTCGGAGCCAAGAGTATCCACACTGAAAGATTTGGGGGAACGTTTCTTCAGTCAAGTCTCAAATCTTAGCTTGGGGTCTGAGGGCCTTAACAATCCTAGCAGATTTGTTTGGAGTGTGACTGTCTTCTGCACTTTTGCATATGGATTTCTCGATCTCATCCTAAAGAAAACAATTTTGTGTGCTCTGAGTCCACCCTGTAGTGCTTAGATCATATCATTCTTGATTCAAACTAAAACACTGGAACAGAGGCTCCTGTCCTGCAGCCTGTCAGAAGGGGCAAACAAGAAAGCTTTTTGACAACATGAACGTACTCTCTGGCAGTCAACCTTCATTCCTCTGGAGCATACATACATGAATATACCACCTAATGCTGTGCCTGTGAGGACAGGCACATCCTTTGTGACGGATGCGTAGGGGAGTGAAAAAGCAGGTTTTTTCCTATGGGAAGTATTTGACAGGCTGTCCCACAGCCGGACACGCGGTGCTCAGACACGGCACAGGCTCCGCCGAGTGGCGCCGGTGCCGGATATTCCCGCATCCCGGGAGCGCGGCCCCGCGCCCTGCCCGGTCCAATGGCGCCATCTGCTGAGCGCCGCGCGCAACGGCACCCGCGGCGCCGCCCCGGCTGCGGGAGCGAAACCGCGCGGGGGCACCCCAAAAACAGCCGGCGGACACGGCACGCAGGCAAAGACACCTNACCAAAAAAAACCTTGAAAGAGAGCCCCAGAAACACCCCAGCGCCAAGGACAGCTAGGACCAGAGCAATTACAAATTGCAAATCACAAATTTTACATGCTCAGTCAGAGCCAGGATTGCAGCAATGGTGCAGAAGAGGGTAAGAGGGGTTTATGTTTACATAGCGCTGGCTAAGCCAGTCAGTTTCTCACAAACTGTCCAAGGCAAGTTTTTCTTACTGGAGTTCCCAGACGCTTTTGCAGTTTGCTAAATTATAACACCCAAGTACTCTCAACCAGAATATCCGAAACCTAAAAGTGAGAAGCCCGATATGAGCCTAAAAGTTAAGTGACATTAATCAGGTGGGAAGGGCTGTTTACCAACAGTCTGCCTTTTTATGTCTACAGGATTGCGTTTTTAAGCCACAATTCAAACATTTATTTAAGTGAAATAATACATATTTATATATTCAAGTGACATCAAGTGCTGAGGCTTTTTAAAAAAGGAAAAAAATTCCTTCACGATCACAAAACCAGAAGAGTTTGGCTAGTCCATTTGGCTTTAAAAAAAATAGGACTAGGGAAATGAAGTGAGCGTGCCCTTTTACAGGAGTTTAAAATTATCCATCAATGGCCTCACATATTCAAGAAAGCCTTTCAACTTGTTCTCCCATAAGCATCAAAATAGCTACACTTCACAGTAGTTTTACAAGGAAGTTTATAGCATTTCTTTATTTGTTGGACTGTCAGCACACGGCATTCATCCAGCAGCAGGCAAATACATTAAGAGAAGAAAGCAAAATTAGAGAGTCATGGAGAATTGAGAACTCAGCAGCTGTTTCCCCTTGAATTATCTACTTAGGAGTCCCTTCTCTGCATGCTTGACATGGGAACAAAAGAGGCTGCCGTGCCTCCGCCCAGCCGTGGCTGACAGCCTATGACAGACGATCTGGCAAGCTGCAGATCCATTACTGGCTTACTGGGAAGACTCAGGAGACATCTATGATGCCACTTTCAGGCAGGGCCCCACACCTGCTAAAAGGCTGGATAATTCCCATTCGGGCTCTTTGGTGAAATGCCCTCTTGGGGCTTCTGTATGTTTTATTTAGTATTTTCACGTCAAGCTGCTTCAAGTGACTGTGCGAGGACGTGAAGCATGTCTCTGTCCCTTGAGGGACACATCTCCTGAGATCACCATTCAGGGCCCTTCAAGCTGTCCTGTCTTTCATATATAGCTCATCTCTCAGCTGGTTATGATGGGTAAGCTCTTTTGGCACTTTCTTCATCTGATCTGGACAGGCCTGGAATACGCATGAGTTAACTTCCTGCAGCTCTACATCCTGATTGACACTTTGTTGCATCAACTGGATCCTCCCCTCGAGATATGGAAGCCTTGTCACATGTTGACAGACCCTATTGTTCCACAGAATAACCTGGTTTTTTTTCTGAAAAAGATATTTTGTCTCGGCCAACATAATTAACATGAGCAATGGCCTTTCTGGGCAAAAATCAAAGGTTTTCCAAAGTTGCAAAGTCATCTAAAGTAATTTTTTGTTCTTAGCTTCGAAATTTGAAGAATAAAACCCAATGTGAATTGTTATTTTGTCATTTGCAAGAACATAAAGAAAACTGGGCTGAGCTCTAATCTTTAAGGCTGCTCAAGGATGACCATTTGCTTGTGAAGACAAAGGGAACAACAAAAAGCATGAAAAAATTCACTATTAGAAACCAGAGTAGATTACAGAGTTCACAGAAATTGCCAGTTATTCAACAACAGAGCCAAACTAGGACTGCTTTTAACTTTTAACCATCTGACAGACCTGCATACAGAAAATAAAAATATGTTTTGCATTGTATAGCTCACTTGGCCCAGTGATGGTGCTCGGCCTCTGCAGCAGAAATGACATCATTTGATGGGGATTATGGATTGAAGGCATCTTCCCTGGCCACCCAGAGGACAACAGTGCTGGTTGTGCAGAGAGCCAAGCACTGGGCAGTAAAATAACCTGCAAAGGGTCACTACCTGGCAAAGGTCACATTCACACCTGAAAACCAGAGAGAATAGTATGTGAAGTGCCAGAAAATAAGGATCCTGCTTCTGTTGCTACACTTACACCCAGAAGAGCACAGAAAAGGTAGAAAAGAGCAAAGTAAACTAGGCAGGCATCCTAGACTAACAATGACTCAAGAGAGATACACTCAGTTGAGGGGTTTTAGGTGCAGCCACATAATCCCACAAAACAATTGCATATTAATATTAGTCACCTGAGCTTTTTGATATTACTGTCTTAAAGGGTTTCAACCTTGCCCCCAGGGATTCAGAAGGATAAGTCCAGTATCTGGGCCAAGTTTCCAAAAATATTTCTGATTTTGATTTGAGCGATTTTTAGAAAAGAGACTTGAGTCAAAAAAAAAAAAAAATAAAAGGCTGTAGATGTATATACAGTCACAATCAAAGGTTACTTAAGTTATTTGTTTCTACAATTACCTCAGCAGACAATTTTGCTGAGAAGAACTGATGGTAAGGTTTAAACATCCTGAAACACATAGTCCCAGTAAATGAACCCTCTCAAAACTTGTTCTACCCAATTCAAACCAAATAATCCCAATCTACCTAATTTCTAAGAGCAAACAGGGAGGGCTAAAGTTCCCCTCTGGCCTGTATGTCCCACTATTCTCCTCTAACCATTCACCCCAGAGACATCCTGCCTCCTTTCCACCTTTCCTTTGTCTCCATGTTCATGCTCAGATGAAATGTCAGTCTCCTATTTTAAATCACAGTTTAAGCAAGATGAACCTTCCCATTTACTACACAGCACCTGAAAGGACAGACTCTAAGAGGATTCCAGGTTCCCGTCCTAGATGCCCCCCTTTTGCCCCCCTCTTCCTTATTTAATCAAGTCTGTAAAAAGAAAGTTCACAATGTGATAACTATGTTCATTTTGGTCACACCCCACCCAACCATATGCTGTTGTTTTTTAGCACACATGGAATTTTTGCACGCTAGCAATATGTTGGAGCTTTTTGGACTTTAAGTGCTGAAATTAAATTACTTCTGGTGTGAAAACTAAAACCACCTCCAGCAACATGCAAGAATTTCTGAAGTTGTTGCAGATTCCACAATATTTTGGGTGTGGATGAGAGGAGCTGTACCTCTTCTTTCTTGCTTCCTTAAATCAGCTTACAACACAGAGATACTTCAGCTAACTTGCTTATAGGACACATCTATATAGCAAAATGCAGTGTGGCAGGAGCATGGTGCAGCTTTGGGAAAAATTATTTCAGTTGAAGGCAAGCAAAGACAAAGACAAAGTGGTAACATAACAACATATAGCTCAGCATTGTTTGATTAAAACATACTAGCAGGAAACATGGACAGCTACAAGTTGTTTATTCAAATCTCCTGAATTCCTTGTTTTGCATGAATAAGGTAATGCTTGATGAAAGCATCAAAAGAAAACATGGAGGTCTCAGCAAGTCAGCTAGAGTTTAAACACATCCTTACACAATCCAAAGAAAGAGGAAGCAGAACTAGTATTGCAGTTCACTCCTTCAGACACCATGTTTCCATTATCAAAAGATGAATAAATTATTGCTTTTTGCGAATTGGCTGCTGTGTTTGTCTTAAAAATATAAATATCTCTTCAAAAGTAGAATCTATACAATTACATTTAAGTATTTTCTAAATGTATTTTGCATACATTGACAAGAGAAAAACCTTAATTATGGAGCAGCTTCTATTGGGCAGCCACATATAAAATACACTTGATTATTCCATTTAAAATTTTAAACAGACATTTGTACCATATTCAGATAAGTTACTATTTATAGCTCAAAGTACACATATCTAAGAATTTTATAAGCTTTATTGTACTCATCCACTGTGGAGATGCATTTAACAAGTGCTCTAGGACAGAAAAAGAAAGGGCTTCCAGTTTCCTAAGATAATTAAGTCTAGACCAGTCTCTGCCCAAGGTAAGGCACATTTCAGTAGAAGGCTGACACAGAGCTCAGCTTTTGAGACAAACAGATACACACAAAAAAAAAAGATTGTGTTTCACAAGGCTACAGTTCCTCACTTTTGAGTCCATTCATCTTGAGTTGCACAGGAGCAACTCTCTTAAAGTCACCTTAACTTTTTTCAGTCCCTTTCCTTTTGTCCTCCTCCATCTTTGATTCCCACCTCCACCAAAACCAGGAGCTTGCTACTGCCACCAAAAGAGACTTGAAATATTTCCCCAGCCTCTCCTACCTGAAAAACAGCAAACCTACTTATTAAATAATCCTGCTGGATAAAAAACCATGTTCCATTCCTCTTCTCTCAGAATCCTCTCTGAATAATGAGTTGCTCTATGAAATATGGATTTCTATCTTTTCCCTGCTTCTCTGTCTTGTCCTGCTGGATACATAAGACCTAATTTCTCTAGTTTCTGTCCCTTCACCATGTGAGACCCACAGCAAGCTAAGGCTCTGCTTATTCTCTCATTTTCTTTGATTGTTATGGCCCCTATCTTCCCTTTAGTAAGTCAATTTCTCCTACACTATATATCTTAGTTCATATACCTAAAGGTGTCTGAGATTTATTATATATAACAGTATTCTTGACCCAGCCAAAACCTGGAGTCCTGCTACACTGTCTTTCCTATATTCATTGTCAGCCTTTCTGACATCAGATATCACAGAACTGACCCACAGGCATTATAAACAAGATTTCCATTCTGCTCACAAATACAACAGAGCTCTCCTCAAAAGCCAGACAGATTGCAAGGAGTCAGAATCAATGTGTTTACAAATTGCCACCACTATATTGCTATTTATTAAAAAAAATCACATGGTTTGTTTTTTCTGATTTAATGATACACCATATTATAAATAGAATGTTTTTTAAATCAAAAATGGGAATCACTTTGAAATCATCCAAATGACAACAACAGACAGTTTAAAAATCCTAAAAGCCTGTATGTAGAACCAAGGCGTCTGTCTAAAAAGGGTTCAGTGAGCAACAAGGAACAAACCTAAATCTTTGGTACTGGCATTGTACCATTTAAAGAATCACCAACAAAGGAAAATATCTCATAGGAACTTCCAATAGAAATTCCAAGCCAAATCTCATATTCACTGCATGTGGATCTCTTTTGTCTTTCTACAAGATCAAGTACTGAAGCAATCCTTGACTGAACACTCTCAAAAAGGTGTATTTTAAATTGGGAATGCTTGCACTTTGATGACAGTAGAATTAAGAATTATTTCTAGTCACATTTCAAGATGTCGCACTGAACAAAAAAAAATACAGAATCATTTGCAGTTTGTAGACAAACCATGAACTGATAAAAAGGAAAAAAGAGGTGGGGAAAAGTGTACCTTTTGGGACTTATTCAATGAAACTGCTTAGGGTAGATAAGGGGAAGTATCATTTTCACAAGCTCTGAAAAATGCAATATGCTCCAGGTAAAACTTCCATCACCCTCCGCGGAGTGTGATTTCTTTTTTAAGAAGGCAAATAAACACTTTCCTCCCCCAAAACAAACCTTAAATTAAACCTTCTTCCCAGAAGCTCAGATAGGCCTTGTTTAAGCTTTAACTATATACAGCTATGTATTTTTTAGCCTGTAGATTCTCAGCAGGCTCTTCCAGCGTTCCCCAAGCACCAGGATCCTGCAGGCATCAGCACGTGACTCAGGGCAGGTTGGTAACACCTGCTCAGGAATGTCAGGAAAATTGTGGCATCCTGTTCCACTTCCAGGAAAACCCAAGCATGGGTCTGAAGTGCTTTGCAGACCCTGAAACATTATTTTATGGGATTCTAAATATAAATGTTTATTATGATTTGTAATTTCAAACAAGCAGCATTCTGCACTGGCGTGTTACAGAGCCAAAGGAAGGCCTACTGACGATATGGCGTGGTATCTTTCCTCTATTTAAATGTTCAGAACTACCTTTGGACAATTAGACATAAGACTATATTTCCTAAATTTGCATAAAATGAGAATCACACAGATGGACAACACATGCTTCCCATAAGTCCAGTGTGAAAATTACTCTATCACTTGTCGTTGTACCCAATCTTTCCACATTTCTGGCAATTCACATCTTAAACAAACAAGAATTGTGACAAGCAAAACAGATGGTCTCTCCTCCTCCTTCCTAAAAAGTTCCAAAGGCACATTTCCCAAAATTCTTGCTTTATAATGGTTCTGTTCTACTTGTCACAGCAGTTTTGAAAGAAGTTTCAGTAATACACAAATAGCAGGCCTAAGATTCTTTTACACCAAGGTCCTGGAAAACTTGCCCAGGAGTGCAGAGATCCACAGAGGCAATGAGCTAAAGCCCACAGATCTTCTAGGTGAATTTAAAGAGATGACAGTCAAGCTGTTTAAAACAGGCTTGCTATTCAAAGGCTAAAAGGCAGATTCTGTTTCCTTCTCCATTTATAAACTAGACTATTAATTGGTGCTTGGCTTTGGGTCATTATTCAGCATGTGGGAGCTTTATCAAACCTACATATTTGCTAAGGAAAAAATGTCCTGTAACAAAGGTCACTCCTAATCAGTGGTGCAGGAGCTTCTTCATTGTGGATGTCCACAATGGATATAGAGCTGAGAATGCATGTGCCTCCCATTGTGGCCACTCATCATAGCAACCTTCTCATTTCCAGAAGTATAATTACTCCACAAAACTGAAAGCCAGCTATGCACAACCTTTGCCTCTCAACAAATACTTCATAGCAGAAGATTGAAGGCAAAAAGCAAGGAGATTCCTGGGAACAACAGAAATCTGCCATGTTACCTCACGGTGACCAAAAGTGCAGATGCAAGAGCACCCTCTCTAACTCCAAAAGCTCCACATCCTTCCTGATAAGTGTGCAGGAATCTGCCTGGATTGAGGGACCTGAGGACATTGCACAGAGAAAGAACAGCATAGGCCAAGTTCTTTAAAACTAATCGCCGCAGTCTGGCAAATTTTTGGCATGCAGCCACTCCCAGCAGCCATTCAAAAATACCAGGTGGCTCCATCTTGCCAGCGAGATAATTTGGCAGCGATTTTGCAATGAAGCAATTCAAAGTGAAAATCATCTGCCCTTTCCAAGCAGAACTGTCTCAAACACTTGATTAGATTACAATCCAAAATAGTTTTCTGTTCAAATTAACTTACTGCACGATAAGCCCTTTTTGTCCTGGTCTGTCTGGCTGATTGTGCCCCATTACAAATAGTGGTATTTCTGCACGTTCCCTTTGCTCAGAAGGTGGTTTTATTATGGAAACTGGAAGGATGCATTTTGTGCTCTCATTCTGTAGGAACTTCATATTAATAAAAACTCTTGTGAGCCACAATGAACATCTGCCTGCAGCTTAATAGTATCTCACCTTCAGCTGCAAGACTTACTAGGAGAAATAAAATAATCCTGGCTGCTAAGGCTGAGCAGAGGTAGTTGAGAGGCTGTTTAGACAATTTTTTTTGTTTGTAAAATATTGAATAGTCAAAACTGAACCTGAGATAATTTTATAGGTTTTCTTATCTCAGAAAGAATTACAATCTTGAAACTGCTCCAAGATCTTATTTATACAGGGTTTAAAATAAAATATTTTTTTTTCTCAAGTTAAAGAGAATTTCTTGATTTTATTTACATCACAAAGAATTTAAAAGTTAAAAAAACCCAGCATCCAAGCACATTTTAATTGACCTGATGCTAGCTACCTTTGTTAGTTTTTCTGGAGGAGATTTTGGCATTCCATAGTACCTCAGTATCAGAGGTTTACATGGCTTTTATAACAAAGCAAAATGTATAACTGGCTCAACACCATTGTCATGGTTTTCACAATTACTGCAATACTGAAAAAACATCTTCATAGGTACTTAAAGACCAGTAGGGAGCTCTCTAGGCTTGTGCTCTTGCAAAACAGTTTGTAAAGTTTTTTCCTAGTGATTCATCCACCAAACTCATCCATGCTTTAGATGTAGCAATTTCCATCCATTTTGACTTGCGCTTTTCAAGGAGAAGTGTTAACTTCTGTCAAGCCTCCAGGCAATAAAGCTGCCTTTTTAAGCTCTCCTTTGAGATCTCTTCAAAATAGTCCACAGAGACCAGCAGTGTCCTGTCTAAATTGATTAGAGCTTATTGTGTTCAGTGTTTCAATTTTTTGCCTTCCTGTCTCCCAAGAACTACCTCTGCTTGCAGACCCAGGCAAACCTGCAGAGAGCAGCAGAACTTCTAGCCAGATCTGACGTTTAAGGGATGGAGGAGCAAGGGAAGAAGAGTCTCCCTACCACCTGTTTAAGTGTGCCACCCTCTGGACAGTGGTCTGAATTGCCTTTTTCAGACCACCAAAATCTTGAGATAAATAAAGCTCAGTGGGATCCAGCAGGTTGCAGACTCAAGCCAAAGCCACGATCATCTGTGCAATTCTGAGTCCTGCTTTGTACAACCAGGAGAAAAATGTAATCATCCTATTATTATCTCCATAGCCCATTCTGAAAACACACTGGATCCTGTGACATCAAGTATTTAAATTCATTTTCAAATATTAGAAGTCTATGTAATCTGCTTCTACCTTTGGACTTCTTGTTTGTAGCTGTTACAAGCAGAGATGTGAGCTGCAGCACCACCCAAGTCAGAAGATGTGCTAGCAGGTAAGGCTTTCACCATTAAGGCCCTGTTCATGTCTAATTAAATTTTCAGTTAACTATTTTGTTCATGGTAAGCTTTACATTTTGCCTCAGCTCCCCTCTTCTTCTAAGAGAAAAAAGCTAGATAGTGCTTGTGACAGAGGGTCAGTGTCCTTGTGGGGACTGCACAGGGTATTTTGAAGTCTACCCTGCACTGTGCAGGAATCTTTTATAAAGAGTTCCAAGGCAAAATGCAAACTGTCTCATTGAGCTGAGAGCCACAAAATCACCTGAATTGAGTAAGCACATTGAGCCTCCATGTGAGCAGCAGACAATATGGAAAACTATTCTCATTAGAGAGACAGACCTTCAGTCCAGCATTTCTCTCTGTCCTCTCCTACTACCTTAAAGCCTCAAACTCAATAGATTTATTTTAAGTATTTACTACAGTGTTCCCAGGCCAGGTCAGACTCTTGGTTTCATTATTAGACCCTCATAATGGCATACACATTACTCATACTTCTTGGAAACAATGTTCCTCCTTGGGCAATTTTATAAATGATCCAATCACAAAAGACTGAATTGTGATGAAGGTGCTGCATAACCCGGTTTAAAATTGAAAGCTGCATTTCTAAAAGCAACTTATCTAGTGTTTGATGAAGAAAAGGAAAAAATAAGAGAGATCACTACTGAGGAAAGCATTGTCAGAAACATTTGTTCTCAGTGGACAG
>WEZZ01020490.1:46817-76564 GCA_013400585.1 Chloropsis cyanopogon | reverse complement strand
TTTGATTGGTTTAGAGTAGAGACAGACTGTCTAACATAGGTGATAGGTATTGGAAAATTACTGTAAACAAAGTACACGTAGCTTTTAGTATAAATTGTTAACACCACCCCAAGGACAGGCAGAGCATTGCAACCTGACCTGCTGAACGAACCTCAGCTGGTCAGGGAAAGAATGTTATAGATAAGGAAAAATAAACGACCTTGAAAGGCAGAACTGATAAATCTCTGCTTCTTCTGTGGCTGCGGGGCTGGGAGAAAAGGACTTTTTATTACTTCAGGGTCATCTCAACCTTCAGGCCCCGACAATCCACCGCTTTTGTCTATAAACAGTGTGAGGTGAAATACTCTATTGTGTGACAGAGTACACAATGTGATATGGCCATAGCATCATATCCCAGGCTCATGTGATGTGCAAACCAGCTGATGTGCAAGCTTTTATTCAACCTTTCTGTGTACCTCCATTCAAGGGATGGCTCAGTCTTTATTTGCAGTGTCACAGATCAATGCTATATCAAGTATGAAGTTATTCAGGTACCTCCTGGAATTTTCTGTGATGATGTCATTTCACAGCAACTGATCCACAGTCATTATGAATTTATCTCTCTCGTATGCCTGAGAGATGAGAGCAAGGACACTTTGCAGAAGGGGAGGAAGCTGAGACACAGAGACATTTGGCTTCAGTTTAGTTGATTGCCTTTCAAGTGGTTTTCCAAAAAGTGTTTAACACTTTACATCATGTAGCAGAGAAACTAGAAAAAACATCATATGCATAACTCTGGCCGCATAGCATTTTAGCTCTGTAGCAAAAATAGAGATTCCACCTAGTTCTCCAAATTTCTGAGGTGATCTTACAAAAAAACCATTAAGTGGCCATTACCACATTACCAAGACTTCTAAACATCTATTAGTGACTGAAGTAAGGTTGCAAAGGCAATGCTGATTTAGGTATTTCCCTGTAGTTAAGCTTCATTGCACAGAACTGTAATTTTTTCTTCTGCACAAGTTGAAACAAAGCTGAGAATTTTACATCCACCGTAGACACACCCTACAATGATGTCCCCTACCCCTGTAGCCCCCATTTCTGCCCTGTGTCACCTGAGATTCTCCCTCAGCTCCCAGACACAGCTGATTGGCATCTCTTTGCTTCAGGTTAGCTCAGATTTTCAGTTCTTACCAATTCTTCTGTGTCTTTTCTGCCTTTCTATTTCTTCTGCAACCCGCTGTGAGAGACCCCCCTTTTTATCATGCAGACACATTGAGGGAAAGCACCAAGAGAGCAAGACCAGTGTGTAAATTCAGGAGATATGATGAGCTGAAAGCCAGAGACTTACAATGAAAAGCATTAGAGAAGCTGAAGTAGACTTCAGTAGCAGCTCTGTTTGGCTGCAGTGGTGGCTGCCTCAGCTGGGTCCTTTCATTTTAACACAGCAATGACTATTATCTCACTGATACCAAGCTCTTGCCTCAGTTATGTCTCTGGCCATGGATTTGCCAGAGCAATAGTGCCATGAGGTTGGGCCTATGTGTCAGTGTTTCATCTGTGTATTTGCAATAGTTTAAAGTTCAGAGGAACAGGAAACTGAATGTGCTAACAAAGAAGTTGCTGCTTTGTTTGAATTGTGCCTCCACCAAGAAAGTTCTCAAAGCCCTCACCAAGGCTGTCTAGCACAGATAGACACACCCTTAGCACATAACAGAGACAGACATGGGAGTATCCTCATCTCACAGTCCCAGATAATAAACCCCAGAAAAAAACCCTGAGAAGTAATTTAGTGTTGTCTATCCTCTGTTTTTGAGGAAGAAGAAACAGTATGTAACAGAGACATTGTGACTAGGGTTTAGCTGCCCACACAAATTCCTATCAGTAAAATACAACTTTCTGCAATGGTGTGCCACCAGTAACAAATATAGCAAGGCACTTGTAGTGTGTGCTGTAAAGCTTTCTTTTTTAGCAAGCCCCAATTTGTTCTCTTTCTATCCGAGGGATTGAATTTAATCTATCAAACAATCATGATATTTTTTTCTGGTTAAAGCAGAGCTAGGAAGATATGCCACAACTTTTGCTTTAACGCTGTGCTGCAGAGGGAAAGGGGTGACACAAAAAGGTAAAAAATGTCAAAAGATTATTCAGTGTCTGACACTCAGTGGTCAAAACCTAGTACTGCAGCTACAGAAATCAGAACTGCATCAAAAGTGACCCAGCTCAAAAGTGACCCCATTCAATGCATCAATAGAAACATTAAAGGTCACATCATCTCCCATTTTTGTATTTTACTGGCATGTGCTTTCAAGTCATGGGATCAACGCAATGTGAATTCAAAATAGTTTTTAAATTACAGATATTTGAACCTGAATAGAGGGCACAAAATCCAAAGACTCTAACTTAGTTACTTCAGAATCAATGAGATTATTTCTATTTGATCATTAACTACTGAGGACAGACAGATTTTTTTTTCTGCATTTCTGTGTCTTTAAAAATACCAGGCACACTACTGACATATTTTAATGAAATTTAATGACAGTTTAAGCTTCAGAAAATTTTAGAAAGAAATACAAAAATGCAAATTTAGTCCCCTGAAAAAATTATTCACATGAAATCTCTGAATTAATCTTATTTCAAAATAACAATAAATCAAAATAAATAGATACAGCTAAGAATTTCTTATAAATTTCACAAAGATATTTAACTTGCTGCAAGAGAAATCATTAGGCCACATTATGTTGCGATAAGGTAGGCAGTGAAATCACTTATAGCATAACACAATGGAAAAAAAATTATAAAATAGAATAAACCAAAGGTGTCTTCAAAAAGCCCCTCACTGCATGTTATCAGAGACATATAGGCTTTGCTTTGCATTTACTGAAATCCAAGCCAGACTGAAATCCAGCCAGACTGCTGAACCCCAGCAAGAGTTGGCAGGGTTGGCAGGGTCCTGAGAGTGTTGGCTGCACTGCCACACTAGCTAGAAAAAGTGGTGTGACCCAAACACTCTGACCCAGAAAGTAGCCTTGTCTGGGGTGGTGGACACCAGGAACACAGGTTTAATCCTGCAGATTAAAGGACTCAGGAACTACTCCAAGAAAATGGCAACACAAAACGAGACAGTTCATACCTTCTAGCATCCTGTTTCATTTAGGGGATAGAAGTTATCCAAGAAAAAAAAAAAATAAGGGGTTTGTAATTAAATGAAGGAGATTTAGGTAAATTCTTATAAAATCCTTCTGCTTAGCGAAGGACAAGGTTTGAGCAGAGGTGTATGATGTTGTTCAGAAGAGACATTTCAATAAAGACATAAGAGATGTCAAATGGGAACTCAAAAATAATAACTCAGAAGTAAGTTTTGTCCTTCAATTCTTGAGTTTATCAACAAGAATATTCTAGGTTACCTTCAGAGCACTGCTGGCTTGGTTATGAAAGGTGGCCACATATGCTGGAAATATTTCTGTGTATCTTTCCAAATGTTACATTTCTTTGCACAACAAGAACTTTATTATCCCAGATACAAAGTTGGACATGCATGGTATTTTTGGCAAAAAAACAAATGTTCTGTCTTGAACCCAGAATATTTCGCAGACATGCCTTGACCTTAAAAAGAGAGACTGTGCAACCTCACTGTTAGAAAACATGGGATGGTCATTCCTTCAAAGAAGAGCCCTCACATTCACAGGCCCTGGTCTTCCTGAATATCCCATTTTCTCTTGAAAGGCCAACACAGCAGTGCACAAGCAATCCAGGAGGTTTCTGAAAGGCATTGATAATAACTTCCTAAAACAGGTGATCACAGAGCCAACGAGGGGACTTGCTCTTTTGCACCTCATGCTCCCAAACAAGAGAGACCTTTTTCGGCACGTGAAAGTTGGGAGCAGCTTTGGCTGCACAAGACCACTGTCAATTGTCTTTGAAAGACCAAGGTGTTCAGGGAGAATCCTGAGGACTGGAGGTTGCTCCTATGTTCTAGAAGGGCAAGAAGAAGGATCTGGGGAACTACATGTCAGTCAGCTCCACCTCAGTCCTAGGGAGGTGGCACCTTCTTTAATAGCCTGGACAAGAAGACAGAGGGGCACCTTCAGCAAATTTTCAGATTATACATAACTAGGATAAATGGCTCTCCATTAGGAAAAACATTGCCAGCAGGTAGAGGGATGTGATCCTTTCCCTCATGTCAGCCCTGGTTAGACACATCTGAAGTTCTGGGTCTAGATTTGGGCTCCCCTGCACAAGAGTCTGAGGAAGGGCCATAAAGATGATTCAAGGACCAGAACATCTGATGTATGGAGAAAAAGCTGTGCCTGCTAAGCCTGGAGAAGAGAAGCCTTGGGAGTATTTTATCAATGTGTATAAATACCTGGTGGAAGGGAATGAAAAAGCTCTTTCCAGTGGTGTCCAGTGACAGGACAAGAGGCAATGGGCACAAACAGAAATGCAGGAAATTTTTCTTCAACATAGCTTTTATTTTTCACCTTTTTCCACAGGCTGTCCAGAGAAGCTATGGGGTCTTAATCCTTGGAGGTACTCAAAATTCAACTGGACACTTCTTGAGCAACCTGTTCTGGGTGACTTGATTGAGTAGGAGTTTGGGCTAGATGATCTCCAGAGGTCCCTTCCAACCTCAACCACTCTATGACTGTGTGAGATATGTGGCTTTGACTTCACTTTGGCAATGGAGTTGCACATGATCCTGTTGCTTCTGCTATGCTTGAAAGGCACTTAGTCAAGCCCAGAACAAACAGAAGTTACAAGAGACAACAGAAACAGAATTTTTCTTCTTAGCCCAGGAACACTAAATATGCCAACATAACCTAAAAACAAACAAATCAACCAAATAAAAAAGTTCTTCAGATGTTTTAATTATTTTCAGCATCCTGAGTAGAATATTCAGTGCACCAAAGTTAAGCTTTCTGTGAAATATCTTATAGTAGTGTCTTTATCTTCATTGTATGTTAGAAAGTGTCTGTGTAACAAGCGTAGACAACAGTCCCAAAGTCATTCACCCAAGACGAACCAGGCAATTTACAAATAATTATGAATCTAATATTTTTGTCTCAATAATTCAGTAATAAATAATATTTCAGTACCACAGGAAGGGTGAGAGAGGAAATTTCATGACTGCCAGTAATGTTTACTCTTACCCCTTATTAGACATTACATGAGACCTTGAGCAGCAAAGAAATATTCCTCATTAATATTTGAATAAAATACCTCTGTTGGCTTTAGCTTTTCACTATACCTACAGCATCAAAGAGGGCAGTTTTAAGGTAAAAGCTTTTCATTTGATGAATGACCTGCAAATGGGGTAAGTGCTACATATCTTCAACGTTTGTTAAAACTTGTTCTGTTGTACAAACTGCTGTATGTAAGAAACAGATGTAGCAACAGCATTTACAGGCAAAGCTTTGTAAAAATGTCTTCTGAGGACTATTTTCCTTTTTTTATTTTTGTATGTGAAGTCATGCTTTTACCTTTAAAAATCTATCCAAGTAGATTAATAACTTTTTTTAAACAGCAGCTTAAAATCACTTCCTTAAAAACAACACTAAGAACAAGTGATGTAAAAACAAAATTTAAAATGTCCTTAGGTAGGATTGGTTACATTCTTTGTCTTTGTAAACTTTTTTCATAAATCAGAGATGTTTGTAAAAAGTCAGGAGCCAATGTCTAAGTATTTTTGAAAACCATAAATGCAATCAACTTCTATGCAAACAAATAATTTATCAGCGAAGACAGAACCTAGGGACTAACATAGTCTTTTAACTGTCAGTGTCAGGGAGTATAATTCTGTAGAGAAAATCTAATATTTTAAGGAAATAATTAAAATCTGTACCTGTTTAAATAGGTGTCTTTCTGCATTCTTAGCAAGGCACTTGGATTATTGGCTAGGTAAAAGTGAGATGGTGACAGAGAATGCTGCTTTGCAGTATGTCCTATTCCCATATACTTAATTGCTAAAATCAGACTCACATACATACCTGAACTCATACATGTGTTATATTCTATGTATCCAACAGCACAAAAACAATCTTCTTCCACATTAGAGTGAAAATGCACTCTGCAAATCAGGCTACAGACTTTTCCACTGTTTTAAAGTAATGTAACTGAAGTTACATCTAGACCGCTGGTTACCAGCTTCTGTGTCAAGAAAATCAAGGCTGCTGAAGTTTGCAGTGGTATCACGGGAATATGTTCAGAGGATGCTGTTTCACCAGTAGCTTTTCATCTTGAACTGACATTTCTCACTATTCATATCCATCAACGTCAGAAACTATATCAGGTTTTACAGCAAACTTTCTACATTTGCCTCAAAGGGTGTCAGTCAGCCTATGCTGCACGCAGTTAGATGGGCTCAGTGGGCAGCAGGGCTCCCAGCTGTGCTGAAATGCAGCCTGCACCAACACTCCTGTGAGACACGGAGCTGTCCTGACAGCAGTGATGCTCAGAGGGGGACGTGCTGCTCCCCACACGGCTGATGCTTCCCCTCCCCATACCTGCAAGAGCCTTCCACTGGAAGTAGGAGTTCGTGTTACTCTGGTAGAGTGGTTTTGCTTGTGTTTGTTGAAAGGTGTTTAACAGCATGTGCAGGGTTGAGTGGATGTGTTATCTGCCAGGCTCTATACACATGGAATAGAAGAGAAGAAATCTGAGCATCCAAAATGTGTCCCCTGATAATTACCTGAGGGTGACTGGCTGCGTCACCTCATATCTCATCTCATCTCATCTCATCTCATCTCATCTCATCTCATCTCACCTCACCTCAACACTTGGTTTTGATTTTGGGTCTTTGGAAGATAGATTCTGAAGACAGGAAATATAATGGTAAAATTAAGGCCTCAAATAGTTTGCAAATCAGATCCTACAAATAGAAGAGTATTCCCCTCTAGAAAGGATACTAATTTAAAACAGCTCATGACAGAAAGGATTGCAGAACATTGCAGGATTGTGTTCTAATGTTTTTGTAAGTATCCATTTCCTCTCTACTTTGACAGATTCTTCATGTTTTTATTAGTATTTTTTCTAAATATATCACTGGACACCACAACCTGATAATGAAAACGCTATATATGTCCCAAAAGGGCAAGATGTTTTGAGCTTGCACATTTAAGCTGAAATAACTAGGGTGATGACCATTCCAAGATTTCGAAGCGAAACTTTAGTACTGATGGCAGTAAACCTCAAAACCCCAAAAACTACTTAAAAGGTTCAAGTTGATTTCGAGTAATGAAAAGCAAGAACTGCAACTCAAATCCTTATAACACAACTCAGTTCCATTCCTCATAAGACTCACATTTGATCATTTGTATATGTCAGAATGCTTAATGAGACCTCAAACCAGAGACGTCCTTCTAACATTGCTCCAGGCAGTAGCTTAGCTTTCCTCCCCCTTAATGAAATTTCCAGTGGGCTAAGTCCTGCAGCTTTTCACTTGCCATAAACACCCAAGGCAGTAAGATAACCACCAGAACGCTTCCTGATAGAGAGAATACAGTGTGTAAGGCCTCTACCACGGCTTTTCCTCTACCAGAGGAAAATAAACAAACAGGTTGAATTCTATAATTAAAAGCAGACTAACTATAAAGGTATTAACAAAACAGAGAAATGAATGCAATGAACAAGCAAGATTAGTCTGTCTTGGTGCTATGTAATAGGAAATTAATTTTCTACATTTTTCATGGAAAAATGAAAAGTTTCATTTGAGGGAAATAAATTGGAAATAGGAAGATCCTACTATCAGTTTGGAAAACCTGGGGGCATAGCTGCCCTTGTCTTGTTCGTTCAAGTCCTGTGGGAATAAAAAAAAGAGGAATGCACTCAAGATGAAGACAAATGTTCAGCTATAATCAATGCAAAGGTGCTAAGAACATCTACTACAATTGCAACTGAAGCACAAATTTCAGCACAGCTTCTTCCACAAGTCACATATAAACTGGGGAGTGTTCCCAGTATATATTACAGTGATTTTAAATCACATTCTACAAGAAACAGTTAATTAGGCAAGTCCTCAGTTTCTGCTGTTTGCACTGGTGGTGTTGAGTTCCACCATTGAAAGAACCGAGAGCACCTACAGAGTGCGAAAGCTGGAGGGCTTCAGAGGATGTCCTGCAATGCATGAGAAAGTGTACACAGTATGGCTGGAAAAGGAAACTTGGTGGTTTTTTCTTCCATCTTATTTTTGTGCTCCTGTCAAGAAGGCAGACACATTTTCATACAGGAAGAATAAGGGGGTTAAGGTGATCTCTTCCATATTTATTTGTACTGTTTGTAGCATACTTATCTCTTTCCACTCCTTTCTAATGCTACAGATTTATGGTGCCAACAAAAGTAATGAATGACCTGAATTCACCTTAAAATCCCAGGAAGCTTGAACAGCCTGTATCCACTGAAATAACACCCTCACAGCAGCTTTGGATAATAAACTCCTAACTGGACTGACAGAAGTCTAGTCTTTGTTGAATTCCTCCTCTAATCATCTCAATACAGAACAAGCTGTTTACTTTAATGTTTATTTTCTTGTAACGCAACAAGACTTCATTGTTGGAATTACTGCATAAATATGGACCTGAGAAATAGTCACTGGTGAACATTATTCATGGATGTAGAGGTCTTAAATGATTCAGACTCTGATTCACTCACATCCTCAATAATTAAGGCCACAAAAAGTGAACACATTTTAAAGAACAGGACGTGAAATTAATGTTCTGAAGAATTTGTAAAACAAAACCTCTACAGATTTTTTCAGGTTCACTATGAATTATTACTGACTTCTAATAGCTCAATCAGGAGTCCTTTTTCAAGCAACCATAGTACATGGATTTTTTTCATTATTAAAACAAAAGAGAATTGTTAGGTAACTGAAAACTTTTAGAATTGCTTCAGGTCAATTTAGGCCCATTACTGAGGTTTTTCTGCTTTCATTGAGCATGTGGGAGGTTTAAGTCACTGGATTATTTTGTAGAAAGCTAAGCAACTCTGTCAACATCCATAAGAGTCTTCACTCTTTGGTGCTGAGCCAAAGACTTTGGGAGATTTACTGTAAAATTCTTTGGGACATCTATCTAAAAATTAGCAATAGCTTTTTTCTATCTGTTTTCAATTTAAATTAGCTCTATAAGAGAATTTTAAGACATCTTTAAAAGCTCCATCACATGCAACCTAGAGAGCAGCAAACCTGAGATTTGAGTTAGGTAACTGTCAAACATTTCTGTCTTCAGGCATGGTAAAGATGTTCTAAAGAGCTCAGGAAGTCCTTGGAAGTCTTAGGTAGTTGGCCAAATATTGTATGATGCATTCCTATCTCAGAATCCCTAACTTTATTAATTGATTATATCATGTGGCATTAAGTTTTTTTGCAATGTTGTGCTTTCCTAGCTTTGGTTTTCAGTCATGCAAAAAAGAGTGTTTGCAGCACCAGGTGATGCAAATCAACCACGGAGCAAAAGATAATTGAAGAACAATTTGATGAATACTCCTGAATATCAAATATGGTTGTACAGGTGAAAATCAGATCACCATCTTATCATGAGGGAAGAAAGGGGCTAATATTTTTTTCAAATGAGGCAACATTTATCTACTTTTAACTTTAGTATTCATTTGAACCTTTGAATGCCTCCAAAATCTGAAGAAATTCTCTTAATCTGCTTGATGTCTACCCAAGTGTATTGGAAGTATGCTATAATTAAGGTTTGCCTCATAACTAGAAAACATTGGTCTAAATAATGAAGTAAATATCTATATTTTTATATAGAGTTCATAGGTTTTATATAGATTTTTATATAGGTTTTTTTTATATATATTTGCCTGGGTCACCAGGGAAACAGAAATTAAGAGTTTTGTTTACTTCTTGAAAAATGTCTTGAGGAGCAGGTTGGACTAGATGACCTTCAGGTGTTCTTTTCCACATTCCTGATACTTTGACTTTATTTTCAGAGGTATCTTGCACCCAGATCAACAATTAACATTTAGCATAGAAACCTTTTGTTTTCTTCTCTAGACTTAATAATGTCCTACCTGATTTGCACAGGTTACATAATCATAGAAATAGGGCTAAAAGAAGAGGGTGCATGTAATTGTCTCCCTTCATCTAGTCCATGAGAATCATTTAATTAATTTAATAATGCAAGTTCTGTTAATGTCCCAGGACTCCAAATGGACAAGTAAAGAGACAGTTTATTCCGTGTAGAAAATACATCCATTCAGTTTCATACATTTGGCAACATAGATCTTGGTCTTGAAAATATTGGGATGATACAAGATTAAGTTATCCAATAAGATTAGTCCCTAGAAGCCATCCTATCATTATTCCAGAACCATAATGCCACAGCTACTTCAACTGAGTGCATGGAGATTTCTGATGACGGAAAATGGATGGTGTTAGATTCTCTTCAGTGGTTCCCAGTGACAGGACAAGGAGCCATGGCCATAAACAAAACCACAAACAGTTCCACCTCAGTATGAGGAAGAACTTCCTTACATTGAGGATGGCAGAGAACTGGAACAGACTGCCCAGGGAGGTCATTCCAAACCCACCTGGACACGCTCCTGTGTCACCTGCTCTGGGTGACCCTGCCTTGGCAGAGGGCTTGGATGAGATCTCCAAAGGTGTCTTCCAGCCCCAACAGTTCCACAATTCCGTGAAAAGGTGTTGGGCTTGAGAAATTTTGGTTGGTTGGGGTTTTACTTTTGCTTTGAGAACAAAGTCAAAGCAGAGCACAGACAGTAAATGTCATGGAAAATAATGAAGCAAGAGAGAAAGAACATGTAAGGCTAAAGTGCAAGAGATAAAGAATAAAACAGTTACAAAAAAAGTGGTAAGGGAAATCAAGCAATGATAATGGGCTTCAGATAAAACAGTGGCGTGAAACACTTAAAAAAATAGATGTAAAAAAGACTATGCTAAATCTTTTGGCAAAGCATCCAGTCATTCCAAAATGTCTAATCATCAGGCAAAACATTTCAAAAATTGTTTCATATAGAGACATGATTTCTATAATTTAAGATATTTAGATATTTCTGTAAAAAAACCAAACATGAAAACAAAAAAAAAAAAAAAAAACAAAAACAAAAACAAAAACAAAAACAAAAAACTTTTATTTCCCTCTTACTGATCTGAGGACTCTTTGTCTTGTATGAAGCATACAAATGTGCTGAATTTGAAAGATATTCTAACAAGCTATTCTGCTTCTAAACCTCTTAGTCTCATCACATTTTGAAAATAAAATAAATACAGTCTGCAGCCACTCTTTCAGAGATTACAAAAAGGATAAACATTCAGAAAACCTGGGAGACTTCTACAAAAAGTATGTCATTTTGTTCATGGATATTTCTAAATTCAATTCATATTTGTTGCTTTGAAAAACCCTAATTTTTTTTGTTTGCACATAAGCATTGCCTTTATGTGTGCTTCTATTTTAAGCAAAACTGCAATGGATCAATAACCATAAGGTTTAACAGATTCCTAACAAGAAGTTACACGTTCTGTGCTTTTATCCAAAATTCCCAATCTGAGTACATCCAAAAAGACACACATCAGCCAAGTTTCCTGGACCAGAATTGCAGACCTGAATATTATCTAAAATTAGACCATCACACTACACTACACAGATTTTGTCATCTTCTCACTCCTCCTGTTCTGAGGTAGTAAAACAGTTTTTCCAAGTCTAAACTGTTAGGCAAATCGTGGAATTTACATCCAATACCATAATCCAGTTCTTCTTTGGGCAACTTCAGAAATTTGCCTCTAGAAAATGTGGACTTAGAAAAATATGAAGATATTCACTGAGTAGGAACTTCAGCCTAAAATATTGATCCTTAAGTGGGTTAGTTGCCCATTCCTTTAGAGGTCATGGAAGCATCATGGGCTTGTATTATTTGCTCAGCTAATGTAAATTGAAATATTTTATTCAATATGTTTGAAACCATCTGACCAAGGTGAAATGTGTCACAAAGTGATACAAAACGATGTCAGTGGATAAGAAAAAAGAGAAATTGAGCTGAACAACATACTAATTCAAGTTCTTCAATGAAAACTAGGTTTAAACTGAACTTGTCTGTAATGATATTACTGTTGCTGTTACTGAATGTTCACATGTTCCATTTTGTTAGTAAAATAGCAGCAGATAGAAGCTTCCCCTGGTTTTCACATTTCTCCCATACCTCTCAAGCCTGGGCGTTGCTTTTCCCTTCCCACTACTGCCCAGGACCACCCCCAGCACAAACAGGCTGTTCTGTCTCTCCAAGCAGGTACAAAATTTGGGCTGTCAAGGCTTCTTCCAGCCACTTCTTCAGCCGACAGTCCTTCAGCTATGATTCAACCTCCAGCAGATGAACTAAGGTTTGCCTGGAACCTTCCTCCCAATTTATGATACTAAATAACAATAACATAATAATATAATGTTGTGGGTTTAAAAATAAAATATGGAATTGGAGGTAAAGTTTTCAGAAGGGATCTGTACAGCAGGCCAGCTGATGTTGTTAGTCCTCATGTGACAGTTTGTGCCTCACTCAGCCTTAGATCATTTTCTTCCACAAAGCTGCACCTAACAATTACTTTTGGTGCGTGTTGCAGAGCTGTCAGCTCCGCATCAGCTGTCAGGGGGCTGAATTTTCCTCCGTCTGTGTCTCACCCCCGTGGCCCTGACTGACAGGCATCCTGCAGTGTGTGCATCTGACTGCCCCACTGTGCTGCCAACCTGCTTCTCCCCCAGATCAGGCTCACACCCTGGGGGCTTTAAGCTGCCTGGTGATGGAAAAATGCAGGTTGCAGTAAGGGCCAGCAGAGCAGAGAGGGATGGAACAGCACAAGCTGCTGACAGAGGATCTTATTCCACTCCTAGATCCCTGGGTATCAGCTTCCCTTTCCTCTCCGTGGGAGTCCTTGTTACCTCAGCTCTGTGAATCACGTGAACAGATCTCGTCTTTGTCCCTCCAAACACTGCCAGGACTAAGCACCCAGCCATGCCACCCTCTCTGCATTGTCTTGTAGCTGTATGTCAGAGTGATCCAACATAATATATTTTGTAGAGCTCAAGACAGCTTTTAAAAAGATACAGTATTAAATGTGTGATGATGTAACCATGAAGAGAATACTCTAAGTAACAATTTGCAGTATAGTTCAATTCTTTGAAAAACACTATTTTTGTCTTTGAGATGAAATAATCTTCTTTTGCAACTTGCAGAAAATAGGTATGGGTTCTAAGCACTTGTTTGCACTAAAAATCTTCAGTATCAAGTCTAGCTACATGCATAAAAACCCCCACAAATTACTGGCTTCTTGTGCCAATGACAGTCCAAAATGACCCTGCTGTACCACTTTACCTGTGTGACTGAAGTGACTCCTGACTGACACAAGAAATGTGTGTTGCTTTCTATTTTTAACAAGTAGGTTTCATTTGGCTGCTAGCCAGCCCCAAAGTGAGATATTAACAGAAAGATAAAAAAAGCCACACAAAATAACATGAGAATGCTGCAAGCTTGTTCTCCTTGGTTTACTACAATCTAAAGTCAAGATGCAAAAAGGTTGTTTTTAATTTTCTTTTTATATATCAGTGTACACATGCACATTCCAGTTTCTTTTAAGACTGTAAACTATCAGATTATTTCTGCAAATTGGTTGTTAAGTACTTAAAAAGAAAACAATAGTAAGACAAATTTGTCTTCCACAGCACAGGTGAATTAAAGGACATGGGAAGATCCTTCTCTAACCCCTGAAATCTCTTTGCTTAATTCTACACTAACATTGGAATTATTGTTTCCTAAAAGCAGCTCAGCTGTTATAAGAAAAGTCATAATTCTGTATCTCTAGATAAAATTTTGAAGTCATTATTTCAGAAGTTTTTTGAAATAGCAGGAGAGGCCTCATTTTCAGTGTTTAGTTACATTTGCTCATGATTTTTCTAACAAAAGAATGACAGCTGCAATAAAAACCATACTGGTGCCAAATGCTCATTGTTTGCCTTTTTTTTTTTTATCTCTTTCAACTGAGAAAAGTAAGGCTTAAGTTGAGGAAAACATTTTTTTCTGGTGTGTATGAGTGGGTGTGCAAATTACTTCTCACTCTTCCTTAAATCACATTTCCCCCCCTCTTTTAAATGTGATGGGAAAAACCTTAAAATGACTGATGAGAGACATCAACTTACTCTTTTTTTTTTTTTTTTTTTCCCCCCACAGTTAAACAAGATTCACATTTGGCTTCGTCTCATGAATTCTATAGGGCAGCAGGGATGGAGACAGTTCACACATGGGACAAGAATGGGACAAGTCAGGGCTGGGCAAGTGTGATCCAGTCATGTAAAACAATGTGTTTGCCACAGTGGGGACAGGAGGACCATGCAGGATCAGAGTTAGAAAAAAGGCCCAGACTTGTCAGCAGTAGTACTCTGACCATAGTACAAGAGAATGAAAAGCAGAAAAGTTTCAGCAATTCCCTGGGTGGGATAGCAGAAGAACCTGAAGCTGCTGAAAAATCCATGCTTGACTGTGGGAATCCAGGACATCTTTCTGCCTGTCCTGGGTGATGAGAGACCCTGGCAGGGGGCTCAGAGACCCTTGCATGGAGTGAAAAACACCTTTGCCTTTGATTTTAGCCCTTGGGAAAAATTGCCATCAATATCTGAGAATTTTCAAGCCACAAGAGTTTAAGTAAAATGATAAGTTAACTGGGCACACGGTGAAAAAGTAATTTTTAGGGTTTCAGAATGGGGGTTCAGGAGGCAAGATGGAGGAGCCTGGGCATGCCCTGTTCTTCTTTCTTCTCCTGTCCCTCCATCTTCTGTGGTGACGGGGACACATTCTGATAGGTGTAAGGTGGTCACAAGTAGTTTTACGTTGGTAATAGGTATTGGAACATTATTGTAAACATGATGTATGTAATTTTCAGTATAAGAATCTAAACACCTCCCCGTGGGAGGGAGGGGGTCAGAAACTGAGCTGCTGAAAAGACCTTTGTGGCTCAGAAAGAAAATGTTTGTGATAAGAAATAATAAACAACCCTGAACACGAGCAGACGGATTCTGGCTTCGTTCTTTGGCAGCAACAGCAATAAAAAAAGGACATTGTGGAGTGGTCTGGCAGCCTACAAGCCCAGACTCCCACACTTGACCTACACTGAAATCATACTTGATCTATAACTGAAGGGCTATTTAATTATTTTCACCTTAAAGAAAATGGATGCAATGGAAAATGCTCAGAGCCCTCCAGGAATGCCTCTGGAGTTTTGGAATAAAAACCCAAAGCACCTAACATACAACCAGTTTGCAGCAGAGCTTTGGTGAATACAACAGTCTTGCTGTGAACTGCTCTTTTCTGGCCAGCTCAGCTACTGTTGCCAGAGAGATGGAAGTGCTTTTCAGCCCATGCCCCTTTCCTAGCTTTGCTCATCTTAGTGCCTGTCTTTTACAGTGCTCTGCACAGGTGTTATTATCTCATTTTTGGAGATGGGGAAAGCAAGGTGTGGGTCAGCAGGAGTACAGGTCAGCAATGGGCCTTCCCCATGCTCACTGTGCAGCTGTGAGTCTGGTTTGCTCACATGCAAACAGGTATGTGAGACCAAAAAACTTGTCTGTTTTTCTAGCTGTGCTAATATGGGCCCTTACAGCTCACTTACCACTCTTACCAGATTTAAATAATAAACTCTGAAACTCTGAGGCACCCCTGGTGGCCAGGGCTGCTGTGTCAGATGGATCTGGAACAGCACCAGAGAGAATAGAAAAACAGGGCAGAACAAAGTGACTGGAGAAAATGATCTTTTTTTCTGGGAAAAAAAAGCCCTCTTTGATGACTTTACTTTTAAACTGTCCAATTAAAACAAACAAACAAATAAAAACTTTACAGTTCATTGAATAGCTCTAGGCACAAAGAATTGCAGTCCTCAGTTTTGACAAGTTAGGAAGAGAAACACTGGTTCCAAATCTTTTCAGTATCTCCTCTCTTGACATATGGGACACTTTGTGCAAAACACAGGTGAAAGGGTTCAGAGGCAGAAGTTGTGGCTGAAAGATGTGACTTCCACTGAAGGTCTTCTGAGAGCAAACCTGCAACAGCAGCGCTTCCCTGGGGCTCTGCAATTGCCCTCCCACACAGTGAGCCTGAGCACCCAGCCCTGTGGGGCCATTAACTTACCAATGCCAGGAAGCCAGGACACCAGGTACCATCATGAACCACCAAGGGGTAGGGCAAGACAGAAGAAAACAAAACAGGAGCCAGGAACATGATCTGACAGGCCTGTGAAATAATCAGCATCACTCACCATACGTGTGGGGTCCTCACTTTGCAAGGTATTGCATTGCTTACTAGAGAGGATAAGAAAAGGAGGGAAGCATTGCAGCAGGAGATGCAGCTTATTTGAACTTTAGGAATTACTTGCATTTGGGAGCTACCATCAGATTTTTTCCTCAAATAAGAGCCACTCGAGTCCCCAAGAGTGATGTGGTTGCTCTGAAACACTAAATCAAGAGTAGGTGGTGGGTTTATTTAAAGAAAGTCCTTTCATTGATCAGGAAAGAAACTAAGTGAAATTCTGAGCTGGCCAGAAAAACTGATTCTGAAGATTCCCTAGTGCCACTGCTCCTTTCCTTCCTGATCTTGGCTTCTGAATTTATGCTTTAGTTCTTTCTCATTACAGAAAGAGAAGAACTTCTGTCCAGCAGCTTCCAGAGAGGAGGACTTGGTCTTTTCTCCAAATGAAGAGATGGGTCTGAACTTTAGCATCAGTCACTTGTAGGCCTTTTTATCTGGAATTAAGACAACCCTTAAGTGAAAAGAGGTTGGGAAAACTGAGGTTCTGTAACCTCTCAGACTCCCACCACTGGAGCTGCAGAAGAGGACAGTGTCCTTTTCTATGCTCCCAGAGGAAAATGCCCCTCAGAAACTCTGATCTGTGCTTTACAGGTGGTTTTATTCATGCTGGGTGGCTTAAATTCTTTGCTACAAATAATAGAGGAAAAGGATTTCAAACAGCGACTCAGGTATCGAGCTTGTATTTCCTCTGCCATCAACCTACCACAGACCCTTCTTGATTATAGTTTTGTCTGGAGTTTCAAGTAAGACTGAGTCTACAGTGAACTATTTTTCAGGGTCCATTATCACCCCAGCTTTTCACCAAGCTGTGGCCTTTAGAGAATAAGCTTTAGAGAATATGGCCTTTTAGAACAGGCTGCCCAGGGTAGTGGAGGAATCACTACCTCTGCTATTGTTCAAAAAACATGCAGAGGTGGTGCTTAGGGACATGGTTTACTGGTGGACATGGCAGTGTTAGGTTAATGCTTGAATTCAATGATCTTCTGAATAAATGCAGTGGTTTACAACAGAGAATGGAAAGAATGAGGCTGCAACTTTGTGAAAGCATAAGGAACAATTTTTAATGCCTGTGCAGCTTTAAAAAGGCAAGGAAAAGAGAATGTAGGAATATAATGTAGAAAATCAGCTAGCTACCCTGCAAACATCTCATGAGACTCCCTATCTAACATGAACTGGAAGAGGTAATCTACAGCATATGCCAAAATTTCCTAACCTTGGTCTGGCTTCACAATAGTAGTCCTATTTATAGATTGCAAAATTAGAATAGACCAGAGTGATTTTTTAGTCTGATACTCTGTTTAAGAGAGACTTGAACATTCCCCTACATTAATTCTTGATACAAATCCAAGAGTCAATTTAGCTAGTCCATTAGTTTTCAACCTTTTATAATTTGCATACCTTTAAACTTTCCAACAGATTTGAAGATGTTGTGTGCAGAACAACTAGCAAGATCCCTTCACAGTCACTCCTGGACCACCAAGTGTTTACAAATACATTTTAAAAAAAACATACAAAAACAACAAAACAAAAAACCAATCATATATATCTTTCAAAAAGCATCCAACTTTAATTTAAAATAAATTAAATGAAAATGTTAAGTTGAGGAAGAAGGAGTCCCTCGCAATGTTGTTTAAGAAATTACCCTCATGAATTCCTCTGGTTTCATCTCCCAGACAGTATATGCTGTGTCTGTTTGCCAGCTAGGCTGAAAAGCCCTCCATTACGGTGCTCCTCTCCTGATGTGGACTCTCAGAGTGATTGCATTGCCCTTTTGCCTTCCCTTTGATAAGTTAAATGGATTAAGCTTCCCCCAGCCACACTACAGGGCATATTTCCCCGCCCATTAATCATCCTCCATTATAATGTAAACAAAACCAAAATGTATTCAATACATTCTTCGTATTTCTCTGTTCATACTTATGTTACTGTCTGGTTTAAAAGACAATTTTATCTGACTAAGTTATAGATCATTAAGCTGAAAAAAAGTTTGCCCGTTACTGCTGTTTTACCATCTTGCCCCATCTTGTCTCATTAGCAGGAACTGATTGAGCATGAAGGTGTTCTCTGGCTGTCAGTAGATAAAGTAGGTGCTCTTGGCTTTCATCTGTTCTGAATTCTCCTTGTCTCATTATCTTCACAAGGTCAGATTCTTTGACACCAGGACTGCTTGCTTAGCACTCCATTCTGGTAATTACTTGCCTGGCAACCTTAACCATAAGTAGATTGCATGTATATGGCAGCAATGAAAGTATCAGCATACAGGCCAACAGCCATATATCCATATAACAAAAATACCATTAGAAATGTGTTCATTCTACTGATGTAATTGCTCTGCTTCTGTATTATGGTACTGCTGCAAGCACGATGTACACATTAAAATGCATGGTTTATATTACAGCACTGAAACTGAAGTTGCAATTCAGTGCAATTTAGGACTAATCTCATAGCTTTTCTTCCACAAAACTCACAAATGGTTTATATGGAAAAGGTTAAGCTACACTTCTTCTCTGAATCTTCTTTTACCTTCTCTTAGAAAGACATACTCAACTCCTGAACTTATGAAGTTGGTAGACTTTGGAAAAGTCTGAATGGTGACAGCCATTACTGGTGCAAAGACTATCCTCAAATAGTGCACAGTCCTCTACAAAATAAATGCATTTCCCTTGATCTATTTATTGTGAGAAAGCAAAAAATACATCCTGTGATGGATGCCTCATACAGCTCTCCTTTTTATTCCATTTTACATTCACAAAATTACTTCCTCTACAACAAATCTTATTTACACCATTCATCAATAGTAGTCAAATTGTATTTGAGTCACTGACTTCGGCAAAGTTGTAACAATAATATATATGTTGTTTATGCTCCAAGAAAATCCATGAAGAATATAAAAATGTGAATGCCTCACATTTTGGCAGAATGCCGAAATAAAAATCCCTTCATACCACTGCAGTTCAAACTAATTTATACAACATTTAAAAATGCTTCTTTTGTTAATGTAGTTCATCATCTGATCACCTCAAAATTCTTAATGTGTCAGCGATGTTTAGATTTACAACAAAGATTTCAAATCACCTATTCAATGTAATTTCAAAGGTGGTAAAGTATCTAAATAAAAATCTGTCCATAAGGCACTGGGGGAGGTATCATGTTGTACTTGCATTGTGTAATTTATTGATGATGGTCACATCATCCACATTTCACAGATGGAAAAACTGATGCCCTGAGAAATTAGATGATTTGGCACTAATCGTTCAGCTAGTTAGAAATAAAAGTTAGATCTGCTGCCTCCTAGTTTCATAATCTAATCAGTCTGGCTTGTTTTATTTAAACCCCTCTAACAGCCACAGTCCCACACTCAAGTGCAAACCCACAAACCCATTTTTGCTATCAGGTAGCCCTTGGTTTTCTTCCAATTGTCTCCACAGGTCGAAGCCCTTCCGCCAGGTTCAGAACATTTCCCACCACCCTCTTCCCTGCTTACCACCTGCAGCCACAAAAAATCCATCCTTACCTTGTACCTGTCTGCAGTAACAAGGATCACTCCTCAAACAGAAGTCATGACCTCTTTCCACTCAATTCAAAAGCCCATTTAAAGGCAGCTGAGGAAACCCTCCTAAACTACCTCAGAGAAATCCAGGTTCCATTCCTTGTGACCTTTAGATGCACCAAAGCTCCCTAAATGAGGCTCTGCTTTATTTACCAATATGGAGGTACCAATAGGAGCTGAGTCTCTTAGTTCTCAATATACAGGCTTTAGTTTTTGTCATGTCTCTCCCCGCCCTTTGTTTGGAAATCTCTGCCAATTGTCTTTAGCACAGTGAGAGTCAGAATCAGCCTTATCACCTTAAGCCCTAGCTGCATTTTTGAGAACAACTTTTTTACCAGAAGTAAGGAAGTGTTCATTGGAACATGGTCTGTCTGTGGGTAGTATGTATCCTGATATGCCCAGAATCTGGTCCAGCCTTTAATACTGGATGCACTGGTGTCACAAAGCATGGGGTGCATATGACAGAGAACACTGTCTCTTGTCTTGGACTGAAAATATGTAAGTGTCCATTACATATTCACAGTGATACTAGCATATTTGAGGTTTGTTTGTTTGGTTTTTTTTTTTTGCCTTGTACCTTTTCATGCGGCTTTTAATATCAATTAGGGAGGTTTGAATTTAATAAGACAGAGGAGAATGTACTACTATCAATACTTAATACTAAAAAGATGAAAATTCTTATTCAGGAATGCTTGGCAAACAAATTGTGAGAGGGGAAAACTGTCATTTCACAGGACTGGATTATATTCAATGCAATTGAATATTCATCAACTGAGTGCAGAAGCCTCAATCCACTTGCTGGTTAAAACTGGCCAAAGAGACAGAGTATTATCACAGAATCCCAGACATTTGCTCAGCCTCTCACAGTATGCAGTTCACAGAAGCTGATAAACAAGCAGTGAAACAAAAGCCATGTATATCTCTACATTTATCATCTTAGCTCCAAAATTACCCCCATGGTACAGAAAACAAGGTGTAACCTGTCCAGAGTCTCCTGGCACATGATCCTCTTTCCACTCTGTTCTTTCCCATGGATCCTGAGGACGTCACTTTCTTCTGTTCTCCACCTCCCTTGGAGACTGGCTAGTTCCAATCCTTCCTCTTCCCCACATCTTTCAATTCAGAAGGACTTCTGAATCTTTTATTCAGTCAGGAAGGACTTTTAGTCTTGCTCACAACAGATTATCACATATCCTCTTCTGCCTTGGAAAACTGGTGCCCTGGGCACATTTTTTTCGGTTTGTTTTGGGGTTTTTTGCCACTGGCTAAACAAAGTCAGCCAACTACTGCTTGGCAGTGCCTTAGGTAGTCTATTATCACATACTTACCATCAGTCTAGGCAGCAGCCAAGTCTCAGCATGAAGTTATTTTCTCCTTTTAAACTTTACAGAAATATATACCTTTCTGACATATGGCAGTCACAGAGATGGACAAATATATCGAATGTTTTGCTGAGACTTTGTAGGATGGTGACCCTTGAGGAAACCCAAAGGCTGAGAGAAGGAACTAGGATTCAATCCTAATGTATTAGAAGGACAAAGAGTGACTTATAGTAGGAAGAGAAATTTGTCAGGAACTAAAAGAGAAAACCTTAGGGTGACAGCCAAGGATGAACATTTTAATAGCTGCAGTTTGGCTGAAGAGAAGTCATGGGGAAAAAAAGTAGGGGAATTCAATGATGACAATGTTGTATGGGACTGTGTCAAAGGCCTAAGAGAAGCCAAGACATTCACATTTAATTTAAAGCTGTGCAAGAATCTCTGCTAATAGTTAACAAGACAATAAAATCTACTTTCTGCCTCTTAGTTCTTTTAGTCCAGGCCCTGTTTCAATGCTTTTCCTGAATTACAATCTCTACAGCAGTATGGCGCTCCACTTACTTTGGGAGGTTCATAGGATCCCTCCAAACACATACAAATTAAGAATTATAAACAAATCCAAAGAAAAAGCACAATTTGACAAAAATAGCTACACAGCTTTTGCCTCATGTCTTCACCGATTTCGAAGAAATACAACAGGTAAACCCATAGACTAATTCAGCTCTTATTTCCAAGGCAGGACAAAAAGCCAAGAAGCTAGCTATGATGGCAGAAATTCATTCATCAGCAAGTAGTGGAATATCAGCAACTGAGGTCTTTGTTCCTAAGAANGTCAGGAAAAAATGCATATTTCAATAAGGTGTGTTTCTTTGAGATAAAGGGATAGCATTCTTTCATCAGCCAAACTTTTGTCTATTTCTAGGAAAGCCTAACATTCCAATGAGTTCTTCAGCGTTCAAGCCAAACTCAACCCCAAACCAGAGAATATTAAGAACTAACATACTTGCAGGTCTTCCTC
This sequence comes from Chloropsis cyanopogon, assembly GCA_013400585.1. Lineage (NCBI taxonomy): Eukaryota > Metazoa > Chordata > Aves > Passeriformes > Irenidae > Chloropsis > Chloropsis cyanopogon. Next base: position 54,393 of record WEZZ01020490.1, on the reverse strand, counting down.
ACCATTGCATCACAGGAAGGCTGGAGCTGTGAAGACCATGATTTGTTCTCAGTCCAGTGAAAGAAACACCAGAATCTCTGTCTCATGTGAAAATTGTGTCCCAGAATCCTGCTGCAGAGGCAAGATGTGGGTCCTGTCTAAACATGTTTATTCCAGGACCTTTAAGTGCTATTCTTTTTCCCTCACCAGTTGTAGAAAGGTAAGCTGACTGGGCTGCACTAATGTTGCAAAACCTGAAAGCCCTGGGCTTGTCAATTCCACGGTGACCTGTAAGGTTGCTACGGATATTCAGTTCCTGGGAAGTGCAGACTTCCACAGAGCCTGTGCAAAAGCCACTGACATCACTGAAAGCAAATTTTTTCCATGAAGTCCTTCATACAGGTGAGATCTTAAAGNGTGGGTTTTGTATTAGTTAACACTAAAATTGTTGTCATAAAGGAGTCACAGTTTACAGGGGAGGAAATATATGATTAGGCCTCATGGTGGGGATTTGACACCTCCTGAGCTCCCTGATAAGCCCCTGTCTTCCATTCCCCTTTGGGAAGTTGGAATCATTCATAGTTGCAGTACAGTGCTGAGTTTTAATGGCTCATTGGCCATTCAAGGAGAGAGGGACAAGTGCTGATGAACCTCAGAGCTGTAGCCCTAAATATCATCACAAGATTTTTCTATGAGAAAAATATCTATGTTCAAATTGAGAGTTTTTTTCCTAATCTGAAATGAAAATTGTAAATGNCTGCAGCCAGATAAGCTCTCAAACTGCTGAGGTCAGTGGGGTTTGTGCAACACACTCAATATCAGGTTGATTTCAGTGGAAGTTTCTCCTTGTCTACATTTCATTTTCATTGAGGCAAAGATTGTATAAACTTTAGACGTAGTGGTTAAAATCTAGCTCCTGTGAAGAATATCTGTATTAACCTCACAAAACACCAAAGTTCCACTTAGGACATTTTGTCAGACATAAGTGATGCATGAGTCCTCTGGTGGCACTCTGCACAAGGGTCAGCTCATCCCACATAGCATTGATGAAGTGTGGTCCTGTATCCCTAAGTTTAACCTAGAACTGCAGATCCAGCTATCTCAGCAGATTCCTTAGATGCTGCCTCTGCAGCATGTTAAGAGTTTCCCACCAGTATTAAAACCATTGACCCAGCCCAGGTTGTTTTATTTCCTCATTTACCCAGGGAGAAAGACTCTTATATTTTTTTATTTTTTGTGAAGGACGATGTATGACAAGTCTTACTGGGTCTTCTTCAATGTAAACAGGCAATAACTCTTAAGGTCAAACAAGTACAGATTCTCAGGAATGAATAATTAATAGGGATATACAAAATGTCAGAGCTCAAGTTTCTAGGATTTGCTAAAACACAGACAAATGGAAATCTGACAAAAACAAATTGTGTTTAATAACCCTTAAAGACATGATTCCTGAAGCATCCTGCAGTACTCAAGTCTCCCCCTGTCCAACTTCTTTCATCTTCATTTACACCTGACAAAGGCTAGTGAAAATAATGTTTGAACTTTAAGTAATAAAATCAGTTATAAAATCACTTACTTTATCACACATTAAATGCTTTTGCCCACTCTTCCTTCTTTTTAACCTTCCTGACTATTTTTAGTGTCTGCACAGAACCACTCTCTGCCCAATGCCACAGGGGTGGTGCCTGCAGGCACAAAAAAGAAGGACGATTTTTGCCCTCTGCTCTCCAAGGTGATGCCAAACCTCGTGACAATTGATGACACAACACTGAGCCCCAGCTACCAAGCCAGAGACATGAGATAATATATAGTCTCTGGCTAATTCAGTTAGGTGGATTAGAGTTGACTCAGAACCAAGGGCAGTGGGATCACATTATGGGGAAATCAAAAACTGGTCTATAACTTATGCCTCTTATGTCCATCTTTAAACCTGTTATGCCAGCCTGACATTGGTATCAGTCCAACTTTATCATCAGTCCATAAAAACTGAGCTGCTTCTGAATTATGTCAATGCCGAATTTGTCCCACTGAAAGTGCAGAATCAGGCCATCTACTAATAATGAAACAAAGAGAGAACATTTCGCTGTTGCTATTTATTCCACACTGACCTTCTGGAGATTTCTTGACCAGAATTATAGATCAACTCTCCAAACTCAGAGCTCTAAAACCAGAATATCCCATGGAATTACACAGTTACAGGCAGTGGGCAATGTCCAAAGTAAAACTAAGAAATAACAAGGAACAACTGTTCAGAAGGGAGATTGGGAGATCACACACGTGAAGTCCTCTGCTTTCAGAAGAAAAAAAAAACCCCACACCACAAGGATGTCAAATACTGCAAAAATTTACTCCTCAATGTGTGCAATTTACCATGGAAGTGTATTTAGGCACTTTTTGTACACACTGCATTCAAGGAAAAGACATTTTGTCATGAACATCACTTAGCATATGTATGGGAAACACTTTCAGCACTCATCAGTTTTAACAAAAGAATGAATAATTCCCCTTACACAGGATCATTGAGAATATAGAAATATGCAGAACATTCAGAATATCTAAGATGTTTCTCAGCACATGACATTGTTAGTTGATCAGCTGGGCAAATTCTACAGCATCTATCCCATATTTTCAGCAAAATGACAGACAGGATCAAGCAGTGTGCTGGATACCAAAATCTCCTCTTGCTGTGAACAGACACAGTTGGTCAGTCAAACAGCCAGCCAGTCAATCGATCACATATACAACCTATTTATATATATAGACAGAAGCAGCCTTAGACCTTGAACTGCAAAATTGGAGGCTCCCAGGCAGAAAGCTCAATGAATCCTTGGAGACTGAACAATGCATGGAGCAGTAGCTGTGGTATTCATTGTCCAATGCTCCACTTCCACACTGTGGAATACAACTGCCCCTCAAAATGCCTCCAGGAGAATTTATTTTGGTTTACAAGCTAACCAAAAGTTGAGGAGACACATAAAGAAGACATAAAGGGTGAGGTCTATGGGCAGAATAGTAACACTTGAGGAGAACTGCTTAAGAAACACAGCCTAAGAGCTCCATCAGGCTCTTTCAGGCACAAATAAAGCAAAGGCTCAAGCCCATGATCAGTCACTGTGTCAGCATGTTCCTTGGTGCAGTTTTGGTCTGTGCCCAGCAGGAGCAGCCTGCACTGCCTCAGCACTTGCCAGGATGCATGCCCAGGTGGTGGGTTGGATATAGCCACCCCCTGTTTCAAGGGGGACAAGAATTCAGGCATGTGGAAGAGAATGTATCATGTTGTGTGGCCTCACTGCCAGAAGCCTGTCCTGGACTATTTTTCAGCAGTAGCAAAGGCATGGCTAAGTCAAGCTTTTGCCAAAAGACGTTGGTTTTTTTCCACATCCTTCTGTTTGCCTTTGCATTGCAAAATGGCATGAGCTCCCATGTTCTGCATCAGCTGTATGTGCAGTGGCAAGTCAGCTCTACCCCTCAGAGATTTCTCCATACCTAATCTGGAGCTCCAGCAGGATCCTTATCCTCAGGCTGCAACTGATAGTTCCAGCAGTTTCTCATTAACTCCTCTCAGATAGGTGACACTTTAGACCAGTATTTAATGTTTATCAGTTACACATTTTTGGACAAAAAAAGTATTTCTTCTTTCTTTCCTTGTTCAAGTTCTAGTTTCATACCTTCTACACTTCTGATAGAAAACAAGGAATACAATATTTCCTCTTTTTCTGGTAATTCAAAATTATATAGAAACTTGTGCTCTGAAAACTAGAAAACTGAAAAATATTCATATTTGAGATAAATAACTAAGGTTTTTACTTTGCATCATAGATTACACCATTTTGTTTTGCCTAGCTTAGGTAAACTTTTTTCACATTGTATCTTGATTCATTATATTGACATCCAGATAAAGGAAATTAACATATTGGAATAACACAACAGTGAATTTTTTCCATGCTGATTCCAGTCAAGGTGCTTTTATGCAGTTACATTGGTCAGAGGTCTTGCAAAGCTGCTAAATTTCAGATATGGATAAAACTTTGTTTCTAGATGTCAATGCAATATAAAGAAACAAAGTTTAACTTCACCAAGTGACAAAAAGTCTCCAAGAAAAATAATCAACTTCACACCAAATCTTGGGGGTTTTACTATTTATAAGTCTGGATATTATAACTTCTATAAATATCCAGTCCTAGTTAAGTTCCTAGACTCAGCAACATCCAATTACAAGTTCTACAATCTGTTACCTATTACTGTTATATTGGACATTTCACCTCGCAGATTCACAGAATTTCTAAATTTCTCTGATTTCTAAACCCATCTCTACCTTTCTAAAATGACAGTCACCACATTTGTCATGGAAACTGACAGTATCAAGGTTAGGAGCAGCCACATTATCACCCCAGAGGCAGTCAGGTTTTGTATGCATCTCTCCCAAACTATGAGGGCTTAAAGAACACTTAGAGATGAAAAATATGGGATGAGTCTAGGATTTGAACTTTACTCAGCTTGAGCCATGGGCTAACAATCTGTTTGGGGATTAGCCAATTTCCAATTGAGCGCTGGGATGGTCTTAATCGCCGCCAGCCATGCCCAGGGGACATTAGCATTTCCAAGGCAGAGGCAGCCCTGGGCTGCTGAGATGAAGCTCCTCCCTTGTAGAGCTAAGGATTAGGAAACCCTGGGGGTAAAGAGAGGCACAGAAGATTTGAATCTGAATGAGACCCACGGAAGCCCTGTGGAGGGAGTAGCATCTGAAACCAAGTTTACTTTCTCTCTTACCTGGAGGCATAGGTGTGCGTAGAACTGCATGATTTTGGGAAAACAGTCACTTCATTGCTGAATAAAGAGATGGAGAAAGATCGTTTGCATTTGGCCCTGCAGAGTAAACATGACTTGTTTTCCTTTTTCTTTCCTGCGACTTATAGCGGTCTGTTACATAATATCGTTTCAGTTTTTGCAAGTCTTTTAACCCCACTTGATTTTCAGCATGGCAAGTGAAGCACCGAAGCTCAAGCAGCCCTACAGAAGCAGCGAACCTTAAAATCAAATTAAAATCCTGTCTAAGTACAGTTTATTCACTTTAACTAGTTATCATAACAGAAAGCATGAAAGCATCTCTGCTTAGTGGTTTAAAGCCCTTCAAGAGCTGAAAATGCTTGCTTCTTTATGAAAGAATTGTCTTCTCTTCACTAGCAGCAGTCTGGAAAGCTTCCAGACAGTAGCAAGAATTAGTGAGGAAGAAACATGCTATAAGAATGGGCCACAGATGTGAACGCTCACTTCCCCACTTTGGTGAGCTGATCAATTAAAGGTAGTTAGCAGTTTCCTGACTGGTGTTGTCTTGAACATCTGCAGACCACAAATGCAGCTGCTTCCCATCTTCTCCATCCCATAGAACAACCGAGCTGCTGCTACCATCTCCTACAAAAATCAGTCATCAAAATGGGTGTAGTATCAACCACCTAAGTCTGAAGAGAGTATTGAAGAACCAGTAACAGAAGTGTTGAAAAGATATTTGCCTAAAGCAGCTTTAGTTGAATGTTTTGACAGTTACATTTTACATTGAAGTCACTCATTCACCACTGATATGCTAAAACATCATCACCTGTAAGGTGATGACCCAAGAGTGTTTGTTTTGGGGAGTTTGACAAACCACTTTTTAAGGTACTATTAGAACTAAATTATCAGTAAGCAGAAAAGCATCTGAATCACACAGACATTTTTCACAGTTGCTGGAAGGCATTATACTACTGCTGCCTGTCTTCATAGTAATGTCAGCCCTATGTGTAAAGGGGGTAGTGAGAGATCTGTTTCCTGGCTCAAAGCACATACAGTACAATACCATATGCTCCCATCAGAAGGAACCGTGGGTGCTCACAACTAATCAAGATCAATCTCTCAATTAGGCAGATCACAGGGTTCAAACACAAAGGAGAAGTGGTAACTCCCAGCGATGCACTTATTCTCTTAGCCATGTTGTTTCTGTGTTGGATTATTGCTGAAAGGCTTAGGTGGAGGAAAAATGTGTTTCAAGGAGGAGGTGTCACAATATGTCACTTATAAACAGCGAGTTGTGTTGCATTGTATGCAATTTATAATGCATCCACGTGGACAGGTGCAGATACACGCAGGCGGCTTGGTAGGTGCTCTCAAAAGGCTGGATCCAAGCCAGCTCTAGTCTCAAAGCTGTTTAGACACAAACCAGTAATATACACAGCCTGTCACCAGGCCTTACTGACTTGAGCACAGAGCAATGTTAACACACTTATATAGACCAGAAATTGCTCGTGTCTGGGCCAGATCAGAAGATGAGGAGACAAATCTCACATCTATGTCCACTCTCAGGAGGGAGCACCCACAGATTCCCCTTGACCCCCTCAACTTGTTAAGGAAGTTGCCAACATCTGAGATACAGCCACTGGAAGAGTGTATTTTTAAACTCAGACAGGATTTAAAATAAAGTCTTTGCTGTGGGGATAAATATCTATATAAGTCTTATCTCCCTCTGAGGTGTGTGGACATAAATATCTATATACATCTTAGCTCCCTTTGAGGTTTGTCTTGAATTTTTACAATGTTCATAGACATGCTGATAGAAAAAAAATATCAGTGTTGCATGTCTTTCAAGCATATGGCACTCCTTAGAGCCAACAAGGCTTTTGTATGAAAGATGAATATGAAATCAGGGCAAGATTTTAGTATACCAAAGTAAATTTCCCCCAACGCTGTGTACAACAAATAAAAAGAGAAAAGAAAAGGTGGAAAATCTGTAAGGTGATCAAGCTACCAGTGAGCGTAACTCAGGTCCACAGGCTACCTAAAAGAAAAGATACAAAACAAATGAACAAACAAACAAAAATCCTCCTTAGAGATCGCGCCAGTCAGCTGGCCAGAAAAAAATGCCAAAGCAACAGTGTACTGGTGCCATCTGGCTACTTCTCCTCCCTCCAATGGCTCCCTGCCATATTCCTGACCAGGATATTGGAAGAACCAGACACAGGCCACTTCCAAAAAAATCCTCACAGGTTTTATACTGGGTCCAGTGGATGCTGGAACATGTTTCTGGGAGTCAGTGTTATATAAATGTCAAGCAGTGTGAACATGCCTGAAAGAGCTAATAGCTGAGTACCAAACCTTACTACATTAAAGGCACACTGGGACTTGACAGCAGTAAAAGCAGTCCCTTATTCAAGAGACTTCAGGTTAACAGGCTGCAGCATGTAGGAGCATGCTGGGTTTTCTCCTCTGTGGCTACTTTTCATTTCAAACTTCCCTTTCACACCTGAAATGTGACTCTTACCTTGAAGAAGACAAGACCGGGGGTCACTTTGCCAGAAACTAATCTTTACCTTAGTTGAAGAAAACCAGGTTGTGATTATCAGACAGTTGTATTTATTTTGCTTGATATAAATGTAATCTAGGGATTGAAAGCAAAACACTACATATTCAGAAGATAATTCACAGTTTTAGATATCAACTGAAAATCAAAATATGCACCATTTGCAGTCAGCAACATTCGCGAACCACATGTATGGGGTATGTACAGCTGGTGTAGAATTTAATTTGAATGCTATTTATGTGCTATGCATGCTGCATATAAAGCAGA
>WEZZ01020490.1:28691-44643 GCA_013400585.1 Chloropsis cyanopogon | reverse complement strand
GTCAGAGTAAGGTTTAATTCATTTTTTATTTCACTGATTTTTGCCAGTTTAATAGAACCTTTTACTCTTTTGGTGTATTTCTCTAAAGCATGGTGCACTTTGTTTATATGGGGTTATAAAATTCATAGCTCTCTGAGGCACAGGAATAGCCCCTATTTAGTCAATATATATTTCTTGGATTTTTTTCAGCTTCTAATATTTTAATACAAATAANAAAAATAACCTGCAAACCTTTTGTTTTCCAAGTCCCATTCTCTTTTACCTTCTCTACAGTTATGAATGGCATTTAGCCCTATGAGGAGTCCATACCACAATCACCACTGCAGAATGCAATAAAATATGTGAAAAGGCCTCTATTTAATCCAAAAGACATTGGAAAACCTCATTTAAAGACTTATGCAGAGAATAATAATAATAATAACAACAACAACAACATAGACCTTAGCAAAAATAAATGTTACTAGTGNACCTAAACAAAAATAAATGTTACTATTGTCTGACGGACGTTATCTGTAGCAGTAAAAAAAAAAAACAACATGGCCATTTGATGACCCTGAAAGCAAATGGAATAGTACAGTTTGTATCAATATGCCCAAACTCTCCTCTATCCAAAATGAGGTGGCCCATCCACACTGCTTATTGAGAGTTATTGTCACCTGCCAAGAGATCCTAGGCATTTGCTACGAGAAACCCCGTTCCATGCAGTGATCTCAGTGAGAAGGATGAAGGATCCCTTTTTTTGTCTAAAGCATCATAGATGACAAAATTAATCTTTTTTTGTCCATCCTTTGCAGAAGGCATTTTATTATCTGTCTTAAGTTGATTTTAAAGAATTTCTACTTTGGCATAAACACAAAATATATGCTTGTAGCCCAAAACGCAAAATTACTTCCTTAAGCAACTACTGAATCCTGGTCTTTCATTCCCCTAAACTATTCTAAGTGAACACAAATTTGGTAAACCTCCATAGGAATTCAAACTCACTGGGGAAGATGACTAGCAGAATAAAGTCTGCTCTTCAGAAGAGCAGACTTCAATTTATTCAGATCCCATGGGAGTTAGTTCTGAAGGTGAAAGTAGCTCAGAAAGGTAGCAAGTCTTTAAGGACAGCATCCTCTGAGAACAATGGTTCACATTGACACTCAGGGATAAAAAAAAGGTAGATGTTTTAGGATACAGGCTTGGCTAAACAGGGAACGTATGACAGAGCTCCAAAGCATAAAGGCAGTATATGAAAGGTGGAATCTAGGACAGACTACAAAGGAGAAATGTAGAAATATTGCCTGGATATGTAGGGATGATTTTAGGAAAGCCAAAGCTCCCCTAAAGTTGGCCTTCCTGAGGGATGTCAAGGCAGCCAGAAGATGCCCTGCCATTGTGTTATAGTAATAAAAGGTTGAACAAGGAAAATGTGAGTCTATTTCTGAATGAAGCAGGTGATCTCATGTCAGTGAACACACACAAGGGGCTGTTTCAACCTCCCCAAAGGAACAAAGTCTTCAGGAACCCCAGGCCTCTTCAACAAGAGAAAAGCCAGAACAAGGAAGACTTACTCTTGGTGAACGAGGAACAGGTTAGGGAACACTTAAACAAATTAAACATACTCAATGAGTCCTGCAAGAACCAACTGATTTCATCACAAGGTCACTCTTGATTATCTTTGCAACCTCTTGTAATGTAGCTGCAGTTCCTGAAAAACGGATGAAAGGAAGTGTCATTCTTATCTTCAAGGAGGGCAAGAACAGAGATCTAAGGAATTACAGGCTGGTCAACCTCACCTCAGTCACTGAGAAGATGATGAAAATCTGCCTGGAAACCTTTTCAAAGAAGAAAGTAATTGGAAGTCGTAAGCATAGAATTATGAAGGGGAAACATGTTAACCAGTGTGATGGCCTTCCATAATGAGACCAGCTGGTTGATGGATGAGGGAAGAGGAATTGCTGTTGTCTACCTTGATTTTAGTAAAGCTTTTCATGCTGTCTCATTGTCAACACCATAGACCAACTGATAAACTAAAAGTTAGAAAAGTGGAAAGTGAGATGAATTGAAAATTGAGTAAATAACTGGAGCCAGAGATTTATAACTGGCAGCATAAATTTCATTTGTGGTCAAATTATTAGTGGCAGGGTGCACCACACTGGTTCCAATACTGTTTAGCCTCACTACTGACCTGGAGACTGGAAGAGAGTGCACTCATCAGGTTCACAGATGACAAAAAACTGTGGGGCGTGTCTCATACACCAGAGTTTTGCCATTCAGAGGGACCTGGACAGGCTGGAAAATTGGGCAGAGAGGAAATTATTGAAGTTCAACAAAGAGAAATGCAAATTCTTGTACCTAGGAAGAAATAACCCTAGGGACCAGCATATGCTGGGGACAACCATCAGGAAAGCAACTCAGTAAAGAAGTATCTTGAGATCCTTGTGCAGCAAACTGAGTATAAGTCACCAGTGAAGCGAAAAAAAAAAGCCAACATTATCCTGGACTACATCAGGAAAAATGTTGGCAGTAGGTTGAGGGAGTTGATCTTTCTCCTCCACCGAACACTGGTGAGACATATGTGTAGCAATCTGTCCAGATCCAAGCTCCCCGATATAAGAGAGAGATGAACTTACTGAAGGGAATCCAGTGCAGGGCCACCAAAGATGATCAAGGGTCTAGAGCAGCTCTTGTGTGAGGAGAAGCTGAAAGAGCTAGGACTGTCAGTCTGGAGAAGATAAGGTTCAGGGGAGATCTTATCAGCATTTATAAATATCTGATGGGGGAAAAAAAAAAAAAAACCACCAACAAAGAAGAGAGCCAGACTTATTTCAGCAATAGCCATAGACAGGGCAAGAGGCAATGGTTAGAAATTGAAAGCATGAAATTCCATCTAAACACAAAGAAAGCTCACACATTTTTTTACTGTAAGACTGGTCAAAGATTGAAATAATTTGCCCAGAGGGGTTGTGGAGTCTCTACCTGTAAGGCTACTCAGAGGACAACTGGAAATGGTCCTAGGAAACCATCTATAACAGACCAAATTTGAGCAGGGGGTTTGGCCCTGATGACCTCCAGAAGTCACTTCCAACCTCAACCATTGTCTGATTTGCAAGTTTCAATAGCTAGCAACAAACACTGAATACAGTTCATCTAGAACTTGTGTAAAATGTTAATGGTGAAGATAATTCGACTTTTTTGAAATTTTTCAGTTACTCTGATACTTTCTCAGCAGCTGAAACCTTTGAATTCGGTGAAAAAGCATGCTTGAAAAAGCTGCTTCAGATCACACAGGAATGATATGTTATTTCTAACAAGTACAGAAAAGGAAATCTGCAGTCTAAGTCATGCAAATTTAGACCGAAGTATACAGCTTCAGAAATAAATGTCAGGCTGCTTCTCTTTGCTTCTTGAACTGAACCTGTTCTAGGATCCTCATAGACCAACATAGATTAAATTATGATAATGGTGTTTTCTGCTTTTAAACTCTGTGAGCAGCTGAACACCAGTTCTCTGGTCTGCAATGCATATTTAAATATAACTTGTAGCATATTTGAAGTTCACATGCAAATCCTTGTAGATATAGCAGGTGCATTTAAATGAATATGAATTCCCTGACACAATGTAGATGAGGGTTACGTTGCAAGACATTTTGTGTAAAAGAATTTCAGAAGAGTTGACAAAGAAGCTTACTCTATTCTATAGTCTGTAAAATACTGGAAAAGTTTAAGATTACTAAAACCACGGTAATATCCTGCCCACATCATCTTAAACAAAACTGCTGAGTTGATTGTAATTCTGTCAGCTTGACAAAGAAAGAGGGATGGTTTTATCAAGGGAAAAAATAGCCAGAGAGTTGAACACTGTTCCAAGTGCAATTTAGGGTCTACTGTAATCTTTGGATACATAAACAAGGAATATCAAGCAGGGGAGAAGAGCCTGGTTGGTATTCAGGCTCAGCATTCAAACAACCAATCCCCTGAAGGAGTGCAGCTGGAGCACAGTGTCCAGTTCTGCTGCTCCTCTTCAAGAAGGCAGCTGACAATCCAGAAAGAGTCCAGCAACTAACCAGAGGACTCCCTAAGGTGTGTTTTTATGATGATAAACTGAAGGGTTTGACTTTAACAAGTGGGAAGTTGACAATTCAATTAACATTAGTAAGAATGGCCTTCAGTCTGGCCAAGAGAGGTGCAATAGCACAATTTTAAAGAGTTGAAACAAACCAGGTTCAAACCAGGAGGAAGTGACATGTTTTAAAAAGTGAGAACAACTATCATTGGAGCAATTTCTCTAAGGTTAGCCTGCATTAACAGAGAAATCAAAACATTAGGGTTTTCTTTTCCACAGACATGATCTAGTTTAAACAAGATAATTCATTGCAGTCTTTTGCATTGCACAGGAGGTCCAATTTAATGCCTGCAGTGGTTCCTTTGGGCTTTTTAACTGTAATCTGTATTTTGTGACTCTCCTGCCCTCCCCAAAACTGTCATATGCATGTACATGCTGCGCACACAAGTGCACATGCCTGCCGCAGCTACAGGAGGATGAATCGCACACTCCCTCCATGGCACTGTAACCCACATGTTTTATGCTTCAGCATTTGACTTTGGCCCAAAGAAAGAGAGAACAGCTGTTGTTTAGACTCATTAAGAGCCAAGGAGCCCAACAGAGGTCTGTTCCACGCATTGCCTGTGCGTGAGCGGATCGGTACGGCACTACGGGAGCACAACCCAACAGTTGTTTCCAAAAGGCATGTGCCAGCACCATCTCCACACCTTCCCTTAGACAGCACACACCATCACCATCTTCATCATTTTCCTGTGGTTAACACAGCAAAGACCTTCAAATACTTGCAAATGAGCTAGTAACTTAATTAACAGAATCGATGCTGAATTAGAGTTGCTATTTGTCATTTCAAACTCTGGGTCTACCCCGACGCAGCCTTTTCCTGACTGTGCTGTATTTTGGGACTCGGTCAACTCTACCTGCTGCTCGTTGCCTGAAAATGTCTTGTGCAAAACAATTGACTTAATGCCTCTTGTCTGCTCTCCTCTTGGCAGAGCATGTGTCCATCTGGATTTACAACCTCCTATGACCACCAGGCTACCTCTCATGACACAACCAATATCCTCACATAGACACAGACTGTTTTTATCAAGTGGTGGCAGCTCCTAGGGCATTCTGGTTTTGCCTTATCACTCTCTTTTATTTTTTTAAGTATCAATCTCCCTCGGTTTATAGCAGATTTTTCTGTGTTGTTCTTGCAAGCAAAATCTAAGGTTGTATTAACCCTGTTTCATTGCCACTATTCCATAATAGAAATGCTAAACATAGTAATAAAATGACTCCATAACCCTTTTCTACCAATAGGTATTTATGACTTGAGTGATAGTCTACAACAAATGGACAGAAGAAGAAGGGTGCTCACCTAAACTTGCACTTTACTGCAAACTGATAAAAAGCCATGTCCACATAGCTGAAACTGAGACTCTAAAATGTGCCTTCTGTTCCAGACAAACCAGCAAAAAATTACCTGAAATACCAAAATCTCCTGTTTAGTTGTAGCAAGGCTCTCTCAGAGATATGAGAACAGGGAGGTTTCTCAAACACTTCAGTGAATAATTTGTGTCAAGTTTGGTCTAAAGGGATAAATCTCTGCACCAGCCGTGTCACCTATGGGGACAGCCTTTATGTCCTTTTGCTTTAATTAGTCTTTATGTTTTGTAGAAATTCCTTAACTGTTTGAACACTCAAAATTTCTTGGCAGCCAGTAAACCATTCCTCTCATCTTTCTCCTGTATTTTCCAGTTCCAAGATTATTTCTTCTGGAGTTTTTTCTTGTATTTTTGATAAATCTTTTTCTGTTACTGCTTAAGAATCACAATACAGGCTGAAATAAAATCCTGTGAAATTATGAATTAAATATTTTGAATATTGTGAAATAAAATCCTTCCTGTTTTGGTCCCTTCCTTCAACTGACAATATTTTTTGTAAATAAACTGTTCTGACTACCCTATGCTAATACCCTTCCTTTTTTCTTCCAGGGTTTCATTCCAGCAGCAGTTCTGGCAGCTGTTGTCCACCGTCCATTTGAAATTGGATTGATTTCTGTTTTTCTGACAGCATAACATAAACATGATCTAGCACTAGACTTTGTTACACTCCATTTCTATTAACTACTGAACCTCAGTCAGGTTTGTATTCAAACTGCAGCACCACTGATTTGGAGTTGAAAGAACAATTTCTATAATCCCAAAGCAGAAGCTGCCAGATCCTCCTTAGTGATGACAGTAAGTGATGCATGGTCAGTCTCTGATTATCATTGATTGGAAAGGAAAAAAAAAAAAAAATCCAAGGGCTGAAACCAATTTCATTGAGTCTCCATTTGTCCCTAAGTTTGCTGACCCTCTGTACTGTCTGGTTTATCCAGTTCAGTAGAACAAAGGTTCCTTCATCTTTTCACATCTTGAGGAAGTTTTGCAACCTTCACTTGTCAGCTGAGATTATCCCAGTGATGAAGGTTCAAGCTTTTAGGCTGTATCTGCACTCTTAAGTAAAGGGAGTGGGAGTCTCTAGTCCCCCTGACAAAGTGGCACAGACTGATGGATACCCACAATGCTAAGGCCAAACCCACCTTCAACAGGATGGCTTCACCCACAGCCCTGAGCACTTGGCCTGTGTCTCCCCAAGCCCCTGATAGCCCTAAAATGCAATTGCTACGTTGTGTTTCTTTTGCCAGTTTACAAAACCTAAAATATGAGAGATGCAGTATAGGCATCACACACAGCATGTGCACCATCACACTAAGGAAAAAACAGAGCATGCTGACAGGTTTGGCATCTGGAAACACAAACCCTTCCAGGCTGGTCTGAGATGACTATCCAGCATGAAAGGAGCCAAACCTGTTTGCAGGCCATATTACCCTTTGGGCATGAGCTGGCAGGAACTGCTTTCGGACCCTTGGAACCACAGATTAGTTTGGGTCAGAAGAGACCTCTGAAGATCAACTAATCCAACCCTCTGCCTCAGACAGGGACATCTTTCACTGGATCAGATTGCTCAAAAGCTCATTGAATCTGGCCTAAAACATTTCCAGAGGCATCCACAAAAGCTCTGAGAAACCCATTCCAATGTCTCATCACACTCTTCAAAAAATTCTTCCTTATATCCAATCTAAATTTACCTTCTTTAACTTTCAACCTGCTGGACACACTTCTTGTGATACAGCCCAGGCTATAGCTGACTTCTTGGGCTGGAAGTGCTCTTTTTTGAGTCCTGTCCACCAGGATCCCCAAGTCCTTCTCCATAGGGTGCTTCTCAATCCCTTCATTCCCCAGTCTGCACTGATATTCCAGATTGTCCTGACCCAGGTGCAAAAACTTGCACTTGGCCTTGTTGAACTTCATGAGGTTCACATGGGCCCACACCTGAAGCCTGTCTCTTCCCAAACCAGTTTGGAAGTGGCTATCTGGATTGTTTGACAGCAGAAGCAGGGTGTGTACTAACAACCACACTGTGTGCACAGCTCAGGCTCAATGCCTGCCTTTTATTTTCCTTTTTCCGGAAGCATGGCTGGCCTGCTAAATGTCTAGTGAACATATCTCTTGCATCTTACATGTATTAACATCTTTCCCTTACAAAATAAAAAAGGAAAAAAGGGGAAAATAACCCAAAAGGCATTTTATTTATAGTAATATTAGCCCTTTTATATGGAAGCTCTTTAGGTCCTATGATCTATCATTTTCAAATCATCTTTGAGAACGATGCAGTAGGTGCCCCCCAGGCTGTCTGCAGCCACTAGGATTTCCCATCTGGCCCACCATCTTTCCTGTAGCAGACGGAGACCAGATGTTTGAGGAATTAAATTCACTGGGACAGCTGAACTCCAGCATGAGAGTCTTTAGAGCACAGCTCAGAGAGAAGCACACCACCACTGTGCCCATGAAAGCTGGGTGAGGACAGGAGGTATGATAGCACTGTTTCTGCCCATGCCCAGGTTTGTTTGTCAGCATCCAGTCTAAAATCTTAAATGTGCTCTTTGATTTCTGATTTGACTTCTGGGCACACAAGCAAGTTTTCATGAGACAGAGTGCTAATCACAATAACCACTTGAGTGCCACCTGGTCCTGGTTGAAGCTCCTGATCCCAAACTGCATAGAGAGTTATTTAGCACTTGGTATAGGATGAGGGTCTGTAGCTACAGCCTGTAAACAGAATTGAAAGGATTCAAATGTTTAAATGTGTTTTCCATACAATATATTTTAGTTTACAGTCTATTTGCCTACTGCTAAGTACTTGCCCATTTCAGGCTTTAGAATTTTTGTGGCTGCTATTGCTGCTGCTGCTGCTCTTCTGGTCAAATTGTCTTTGAGCTCAAGCACATTCTTCCTCTGCTCAGTTTTTTGTGTGGTCTGACTTTTCTCCAAAGGAAGGGTCCTAGTCAGGCTCTTCTCTCTGCTGATGAAAAGCCAGTAATACACTTAAGGGTTTCAAAAGCCATGATTTATAAGATTTGGTGATGCCTGTCTCCCTTTCTCCTGCCACCTACAGTCTGCAAATACAAAGTTTAACCTTCTGCAGCTGCCTTGGGGAAGAGTTTTAGCTCTTAACCAGTTTTCTGCCTGACGCAAGATCCTGGGTTTGCCAAGGCTGCCAAAATCCATGCCATAACCATGTTACAGGGGGCTGGCTGAACTCCACCCCTCTTGGGGCTTGTGTTCAACTGCTTCTCATTCCATGCACTGGGAACCACCGTGCAGGAGAGCCACAGGCTTGAGCCAGAGCCTTTAGAGACATACTCCCTTTGCGAAGAGGTGGGGGTTTTGGATGGAATGCTTTGTGTACAGACAGGAGGGCAGGGCAGAACAGGTTAAAAGGCTTGGGAATATTCATAAAACAAAGGATGAGGCAGATGTGGTGTGTCTAATAGCCCTTTCTAAACAAGCCCTACCTGGGGTGAACCTCTTGATGAATGAACCCACCAAAATGCAAGGCAGTTTCTTGGGCTCCTGGATTGCATGCCCTACCCACGCAGCAAAGTGCAGCTATGTTTCCTGCTGAAGACCCCAAGATAAGGATGTTGAACGTGGATACCCTTGGTCCATCATAGAAACAATTTGGTAATGGACAGATCTCAAATGCAATAAATTACACTTCATGTGAAGGAAATGCTTTAACTGAATGACATTGAGACTAACAAAGTCTACTAAAAAGGTTCAGGAAATGTACTTTAAGGGTAAAAAAATAAAGATTCTGATGTGGTTCCCCCAGGGTCATTTGCACATCCCACAGTCTTACACCCTGGGATTGTACCAGTGCCATTGAGTTCAGCCTCTGGCACCAGCTGAACAAGAACTGTTTGTGCCAATTTCCTGGTGGGAGTGATTGATGAGAGCTGGTTGAGGTTGCTCTGTCCAGAGCAGGTGTGGAGCAAATTTGCCCTGACTCAGTCAATTAACTTTATCAGAGAATCAGAATCAACAGCGTGAATATGATAACAATGTGTTGCAGGGTCCATGCTTCTCTCTGTGCCTGGTCTCATGCTGATGGAATAATTCTGAGTTTATTGCCAAAAATGGTGCCCAAGTCTTGTAATGTGTGAGCACTTGGGTCCAGATTCATCCCATGCATGAGCTTCTGCTATTACACTGGATAATTCCTGCAAAATTTCCTATGGCCACAGTGAAGAGAGGAAGGCTGGCAATCTCCCACGACCTATTTGGTAGTCTAAAAAGTGTGTCTCAGGGAACCTCTGGCTGTTCAACACACACCTCTCCAAGTCTGATGGCCAATCAGACTGGTACAAGGTTGACCTCAGTGATGTCTCAGAAAAACTGCATGCCATTCTTCACTAAGATCTCTAATTCAGGATTATAGACAAGAAGTCAGGAACTAACCACTACATTAATGGTGGGCTTCTTTCCTGTGCTAACAAGGTCTGATGTTATGTGTAGGTGCGTCCAGGTCAGGGATCTGAAAAGGCTCCATGCCCTTTCGCTGACAGTGCCTCAGCTCACAAGTTCCCAGAAGTAATCTCACATGTTTTGTAGATCAGATGCATCTAGTCTTGCCTCCAGCCTCGCCACTTCTTTTCATGCCCATTTAAACTCAAATAAATCTAACTGTTGTCCAAACGGTTCACCAGTGAGAGAAATGGGACAATTATGAAATAAATCAGTTTGAAATATGTTCAGATCTCCATGCAAATGTGCCTTTGCACAACTGACTGTCACCTTGGTGGATTCAGCCTGCAGGTGCGTGGAATTCCTTGTCTCCAGCAGTCCTCTCCTGGAATAATCAAATTACTCTGCAAAGGAAACACCAGTAAGTCTCTGTGACAGCCTAAGACAGGACTGAGGATGCTAAAAGCTTTTGTCAGACCTCAAGCATTCTCTGGTCACTTGACCTTACCCTCAGAAAGGAAGTTGTGTGTAAGCTTAGTGGTACCTGGACTGCTCTTGGAAGCTGAGGCTATGTTGCAAAATACTCTGAAAGACAAAGTTCCTTGCAAAACTGAACTATATGGGGTTTTTTTCTCCATGGATAGCATATGGCCTCCATCTTTACCCCACCTTGGCATCCAGCTCAGCTCTTCAATGGGCGTGCTATGCCTGGGTTTGAATAAAGGACTAACTGAGCAACACCAAGGCTGCCCCAGATGTCAGAGCTCAGCAGCTGCACCTCTCAGGAGCTTGGCAGGGTCCGTACCTCACCTGCTGATGCCTCCCTGATTTTTCTTCCCTGGTCCTTGAGGATGCAGTGGAGTCCTTTAGCTTGCACCAGCAGGCCTCTGCCCACACAGTCAGTGAAGTGCTGGGACCATAACTGGCAGCATTCTCCTCTCTGGATGGAAAAACAAGTTCAAATCCCGTTGCAGTGAGTGTCATGGTGCTAATCAGAGCTAGGCACTGTTACAAGGAGTTTCCTGTTGGTCATGATCATTGTTGTCATTAAAGGATCCTGTCACTTTTAAAATGAAGCAAGGCCATATGGTATATGAAGCAAACAACCAACCAACCAACCATCCAAAAGGAAGAAAGCAAGAGAAAGAAAAAAAGTTAATAAAGAAAAAGGCAGAAAGGCAGAAAGGCAGAAAGGCAGAAAGAAAGCCAGCAAGCCAGGCAGCCAAGATAGAGAGGAAAAAGAGAAAGATGAAGGAGAGAGAAAAGAAAGAAAGAAAGAAAGAAAGAAAGAAAGAAAGAAAGAAAGAAAGAAAGAAAGAAAGAAAGAAAGAAAGAAAGAAAGAAAGAAAGAAAGAAAGAAAGAAAGAAAGAAAGAAAAGAAAGAAAGAAAGAAAAGCAATGTTACTTCCCTCTTTTTATTACAAGCTGTTTCCCCAGAGCCAGTCTGTAGTCAGAATTGTATTGTACTTCAGTGAAGGCAAAGAGAAATAATACCCAGGAGAAAAAAAAAAAAATGTGATCTAAAAATGGGAAAAGTTCTCCTGCCTTGTATTATGTGCAATTCCAGGCACTGTAACAGTGAAACATGAGCTGATATCTCTGTTTCTCTGAACATGCTATGTTTTAGAGGATGTTACTCTCAGAGCTTCTAAACTTTGTGACATAAACAGCAAACCTAATTCTGAAAAAAGCACCTACCACGCCTGATTACCATAACCAGGATCACACACCTTTAAATCAAAAGTCAGTTGAGTTGGAAAAGGTTTAAGTTTTTTCAATAAATTACTTTTTATAATGACTATAAAAGTTATATAGTACACAGAGGCTTGCTAGAGGTAGATACTTTACTGTACCTGAATTGCTGGGAATACTTGCTGAGACATAAAGCTGACAATCAGACATCTGAGTGTGTTTGAAAAACATCATCTACCAAAAGATTAAAGTATGAATTTAGCAAAGTAATCCAGGAAGGAAATCCTTTGTTCTTTCCTGTTACTTAGCATGGCAACTAAAGGGATATAATGGGAAATGAGATTACACTTTACTTCAGAAATAGGTGAAATATAGGAAGAGTTTGAGAACAAAATTATTTTTCACTGTTAAATATATGGATTTTGACTCTTACTGAACTGTATTTCAACACATTTTTTTGTTTTATGCCCATGATAACTTATTAAACATATAAAATTGCCTTATTTATAGAGTATAAGAGCACTGCAAGTCATAATGCCTCCATTTTTCAATGTAGCAACTACTTAGATGTGTATAGATTCTAAATGATCTTTTAATTACAAGGGGAAGGAGGGAATTGCTAGGAATAAAAGAGATTTGTTATTCTACAAAGAAGGAAAAAAAAATGGAGCAATGATTCTAAATTTTAAAAAGTAGTAATTGCTATTTCTATGAAAAAGAAAGTCCAGTTAGGAAAACCAACCTTGCAGTTAGAATTATTGAGAGAATGTCATAGGGAAGGTTGAGGGAGAGAAAACTAAGGATGTGAAACTGAGCATATCCTTCTGATGTGCAGCATGGGGAAGAAAGGGAATTAACTAATGAATATATCCAAAATACTGACATTATTTTAGTGTTCCTGGAGAATTAGTGAGCCCTAAGATGTCTGAAAAGAAAGAGGAGAAGGTTACTGATCTTTTAAGATGGCAAGGGAAGAGGAAGAGAAAGAGTGAACCTGTCATCTACCATCTGGTAAGCCTAACTTCAGTCTGCAGTAATATAGTGGAAAAATATTAAAAGGTAAAAATCTTAAGCACTTAGGGGAGAACATATCCACAACCAGTAAACAGCATGGATTTATAAGGAATAGAAAGAAGGCAAAGCAAAGGTATTTTTTTCTTCCTATAATTGCAAAGTGGTGACTGAAGGGAATACAGTAGGTATAATATACATGCCTACTAACATATAGATTTGTATGTATGGGCTTCAGTAAATTAAATAGGATCTAGCAGTGTGACCAAAAAAAAATCCAATGTAATTTTTGGGCTTCTAACACAGAGACATCGTGTCATGTACCTGGGAAGTGATAGATGTCTCTCTCAGTATACAATACTGATGAGATAGCATCTCGACTACTGCTTTCAGATTTAAGTACTTTCAGTACCAATAAAAGTGAACTGGATGGAGTTCAAGAAGCATGGAAGGAAAAGCAAAAGCCTATAGAAACTGTTTGGTGATGAAATATTAACTGAAAATAGACATCTATAGCCTAGTCAGACAAGGGTGGGAAGAATAAGCTCAGTGCCACGTCCCTTACAGTGGAAGGTTTCAAAGAAAATAGGGTCAAGACTAAAAGGGAAAGCCAGAGAGGGATTAAATATTAACTGTACATGGCCAGAGCTCTGGCCCCTGCTCCTGCTGAGACTCAGCCAGGCATTTATTGGGGTGGAGAAGAGCACACGAATGGGGAGCTGTGTTCATGAGGAAAGAAGTGGCTTGGAGGGCCTAAAGGAGCTTCTCTGGGGACAGGAGAGAAAAGAAAATAGAAGAGGGGAAGGGGAAGAGAAAAAGAGGGGGTGGTCGTGGTGTAAGGAAGGAAGGAAGGAAGGAAGGAAGGAAGGAAGGAAGGAACCAAAACCAAACCAAAGCAGAGCATATTGCTTTATGGTAGGACTTTCTAGTCTTTCTCCACAAACCTCAGTGTAAATGACTCAGTGAGTTTGACACTGCCTATACGCCCTGTGTTGTCCATGAAACGGGGATAGCATCAGACTTTTCCATCCTAATCGGTTTCAAGCACATGGATTTTCTAGCATGTCTATATAATTGAACAGAAAACACCTCCTGAGAGCCTCCCGACTCCTGTCCAAGCACAGACAGCCCACAGGTTTCAGCTTCAGAGGGGACACCAAGGTCTCTTAGTTGTCTCTCCATGGCGAAAAACGCTGAAGAGGTCTTTTACGTTTCAATGTAATTTCTTTTTACATTTTCGTGTAGTTTCTATGGCTTCATCCCTTCCCTCCACCACGGCCACCAGCCCCGCTGTCTCGGAGGAGGGCCGTGCACTTCTCCCGATGCCCAGGAGATGGTGCTGTGGATTTTGGATCGGGAGCTCAGCGGCCGGGGCTGGGGCCGGGGCCGGGAGGTCCCCGCGGAGCCCGAAGGGACACCCGGCGGGTCTCCACGGGAATCCTCAGGTGCTCTTGATCTCTCTGCAGCCCTCCAGAATGCCCTTTACACCTCTAGCGGTCAGCCCAGAGGCGCAGGGCCGGGCTATCAGGGGGTCGCTCCTCACCCCAAGCAGCCCCAGCCTCGCCGCGCTGTGGGTCAATTCACCGACGCCGGTTTTGCCCCCGCCTTAAGGACCAGGAACGGAGGGAGCGCTTACATCGGTTTCGCAGCCCCTCGTCACACTAAAGTCCCGCAAGCCCGGCTGTACACACACACCCGCCACGTACCCCCGCCCTGCCCGCTCCCTCCGGCACCGGGGAGCTGCGCCGGGCGCCCGGGGGCTGAAAGCATCGCCCCCTTCTCATCCCCTCATCTCCTCTCCGCCACCCGGAGCCCCCGGCGGCTGCCGGGCCCTGCCTGCAGCTGGGAACAGCTCCCAGGAGAGCCCCCCGGCCTCCTGGGGCTGCCTCTGAGCACATAGGCACCTCTGAGGATGTTTGCACCACGAGCCGATGCAGTGGGGAGGGTAATTTGATTTCTCTGTACTGGGGGTTTTTCTACACCTTGAACTTAAATAAAGTTTTCTTCACAGAGAAGACAACACAGCTGCAGCTGCGGCGAACGAAAGCGCTCTCCAGAGCTTCACCTAGTGCTGGAAAAGCCGGGCAGATCCTGCATGGGGGGCTGCCCCTGCTGCACTCGGCGCTCGGCTGCGATCTCCCCCAGGCTCAGAGTGTCAGAGGAAGAAAAGACTTTGGGCTGAGCCACTGGAAGAAGAACCGGAAAGTTGCGGAAGCTCTCCTCTCGCCACGGGGCCGTCCGGCTGCAGCAGGCACACGCCGTACCTCTGCTCAGAGCAGGCAGGGAGAGAGACTAACCACCTGACCAAAATCTGTCTGCATTCAGCCCTTGGGCGTCTGACGGCAAAATTTGGAAAGTGTCTTTCATCACGGAAACTTTTCTGCAAACCCAACCCTGGGAAGAGGGAAAAGGGGATTTTACTTCTGTCACAGGTGGGGAGCGGAACAAAATAACTCTCGAGCAGATCTTGCTAAAGACGCCACAGAAAATCAGCAATCACTGTGCTGTCCGCTCTCATCTGTACCCTGGGTTCTTCCAGCGTCCGTGCCCTCCTGCCCCTGCCTCCTGCCCCGCCCAGGACGGCCCGTGCCCGGCCGCTCACGGCGGAGCCTGGGGGATGCGGGCGCAGCCCTTCTGCAGCTCTGCTCATTTTCCGAAATAATGACCCAAGTGTGGAGGAGCTGGTGGCAGAGGGCTGCGGTACAATTAAACCAGGTAACGAGACGCTGGGCAGATGTGTTTTCATTGCGCTGTAAGATAAACGCAGTGTTAAATGCCTGACAACTTCCCAGAAGCAATCAGCAAAAGTTTACGAGTGCATAAACCTCAAAGACCATTCCTCGGTATTTTTATAAGCGCCGCATTTAAAGCTTCTATAAATTCTTCTGCTTGCTTCCAAACTAAAGTTCCCGTAGACTATTAAACAGCCACTTCTTCGTGAGGTGGGGAGAGGCAGATCACAACAGGCGGGTCCAGGGAAGGCGAGAGGGGCTCTCTTCTCGTCCTCTCCACTTCGCTCTCCCAACTCCCTTCCACACCTCCCGCAAGATAAAGTTTGTAAGAAAGTTGGCATCTTTAAAGCACGACAAGTCACAGATGAGCACATCGGCAAGATGAAGGGATAGGTTCTGTCTCAAGAACAGGGGACAGACCCAGTAGAGGGGGAAAGGACAAAATGAAAAATGAAAGGGAAAGAGAGGTGGTTGAAAAGACGGGATGAAGCAGGTAAAAGAATAGGAGCAGATCTAGGGGCAGACCATGCAGACTGACCGGTGGACAGGGAAGAGCAGAAGCAGCTTAGACGGAGAGGGAGGTTTCAGACGCGGAGGGCAAATCTAAGCGAACGCAGCCGAGGGGGAGAGGAGGCT